>JAJEJO010000494.1:1180895-1273626 GCA_020662805.1 Glaucomys volans
AATAAATAAAAACAAACAAACAAAAAAAAGCATATTGAATGTATTGAATATGTAAAATTTGACAAGAGAATGGATTTTAATTGCCCTTACCATATGCACACCATGAAAAATGGTAACTATATGTGGTGATGAATATGTTAAATCAATTTGATTGTGATAATCATTTCACCATGTATATCAAATCATCACATTGTGCATACTGAATATACATTTGCACCTCAGTATGTGTGGGAGATTGGTCCAGGACCCCAACTGATACCCACATCTGCAGATGCTAAAATGATTTATATACAATGGCATAGTATTTGCACATAACCTATGAATGTGGTCCTGTATATTTTAATTCATTTTTAGATTGCTTTTATGTAGTATAATGTAAATGCTATGAAAATAGTTGCCATACTGTATTATTTAGAGAATAATGATAAGAAAAACTGTATACAATTAAAATTGTTTTCTGTCCAAGTTGACCTTCAGTCAGTTGAATCTGTGGATGCATATCTCATGGATACAGAACCTTCAGATAAAGAGGGCTAAGAGTATACAATTTTTTTAAATTTACTTCCATAAATCTGAGTAAAGAAAGAAGAAAAATGTGAATACATTCTCAGTTTTATTAAACGTCAGAAATGGAATTTAAAATCATAATATGATATCATTTCACATTCACCATATTGACTAAATATAAAAAGCCAGAAGTGAAGAACTATTGGTGATAATATGGACTAATGAGAACTAACTTCTGGTGTGAATGTAAATGGGGAAAACTCTGGCGAATAATGAGGCATTACCTCATGATTACAAACATCATCTCACAATTACAAGAATGTTCATAGCAGCATTTCCACAAAATCAAAAACTGCAGGCAGCTGAAACATCCTTCAACAAGTGAATAGGATAATGTTGATGTACTCAGATAATGGAATAGAGCTGTGCAATAAAAGTGAATGAACTTCAAAACAATACTGATGGAATGAAATAAAGACAGAAGAATAAATGCAGTGTGATTCTATCACAATATGCAAAAACAATATAAACCTACATAATATATTGACTATGGATACATCATAAATGGTAAAACTGTATAATGACAATTACATCATAATTTGGGACATTATAGAAAGGATGCTGTTAAGTAGAAGCAAACAGGCTCTAAGGTGCTAATATGCTGTTTAATTTGGTAATAGGTACAAAGGAATGTATTTTCTTATTCTTTCAAATTTTCATACATGTACAAATTTTCATATATATATTTTTTCTATAGGTACATTTCACAATATTTTGATGAAAACTTGTTAGTTACTATTATGTTTTAAAATTTCTTGTTAGCAAAACTTTGTTTTTATTTGTAACCATATCAGAAATTCCTTAAACATGGTTATATTGATAATCAACAATTTAATATGTTTTTATAATTAGCATACATATTTTGGTTTTGAACATACAACTGAACAGAAACAGCTTTGTACATCTTATTGAATCCATAGGGGCTGAGAAATATAAAATATTATAAAAGAATGTAGAAATAAATTTATGTGATTTGTATCCTAAATGTGGTAGTCAAATAATTCTAGTGGTCTAGACTTTATTATGCACATATACCAGGAAGCTGAAATAAAAATGGACTGTGGAAATCATCTGGGTTTTGTATTCCAAGTTAGAATTTCCCCTATATTGGGGTGTTTCATCACCACTAAGAAAACAATTATTAATGGCAACACATATCAGGAACATAACCTGATGTGTATTGTTTATGAGGAGAATATATGTCATGTGCTATGGTTTGGTCATATAACTCCCCGAAATTCTTGTGCTATATGCCGTGTCCCCAGTGTGATGATTTTTGATAAGTGGTAGAACCTTTAAAAGTTGGGGCCTCATAAAAGTCAATAGGTCATTGGTGGCATTGCCTTCAAAGGAGATTAGCACTAATTTCATGGAAAAAGTTAGTTTTTGCAAGAATGGGTTATAAAGCAAGGTCACACTGTGTATTTGGCTTTTTAAATGTATCAGTGATTCCCTGTCTATTTCCCTTCCATGTTGTGATCAGCCAGTGAGGCCCTTCCAGGAGTCTGAACAAAAGAGGCCTCCCAATCTTGGACATGCAACTACCAACTGTGAGCTAAATAACCCTCTTTTCTTTTTTAGGGTCCAGAGTCAAGTGTTTTGTTATAGGAACACAAAACCTGTCAATATAACATCTTTTTTAAATTCTAAGAAAAATGTAGGATTTCAATATTTATAATTGTATAACTTTTACAAAGTTTCATAAAATCCATAAATTTTCTTTTCAAAGTGTACACACATATTTACACAATTTTGCAGATGTTAGTTTGTTCAAAGACTCTCTGAAACTACAAATAAGGAGATTGCTTTATTTAGTCTTCTGAACATAACATATTACTGTGCCCTTTGAAACTGCAAAACTCATAACTACAAAAGCACTTAGTTTAAAATTTTCTCTAGATTAATATTCTGCCACTGTATATTCCAATTTAGTTTTTGTCTGCAATTCACAAAATAATTTTCTCGGTAGTCATCATGCACACATATCAAAGAAACAACAGAAAACATGTTACAGATTATCATAAGAGTTCAAATTTGGTCCAAGAAGCACATGTTGCAAGAAAGGCAATGAATCATGAAAAATGGATGAAATTTCTCTTTTGTAAGAAAATGCTACATCTTTATGGATTTGAAATCTAAAAATTTAGGTGAGTGTTCTAAAATCTCACAAATTCTAAAATGGCAGAAATAATAGGTTATATTTAAGTATACACTAAGCTGTCCTTTATAGTTAAAAAAAAAATGGAATGGGGAGGAAGTTCAGTGTTAAAGAGCTTGCCTAACCTGCAGAGGTCTGGGTTTAATTGCTGGAACTGAAGAAAAAAAAATAGTAAAATGATTAAACAAGAGAAATACCTGGCACATTGTTGTAATGTATCATAGGAAATCCCATTATTTTAATGTTTAATGAAATTTTCTTCTTGTTATCCTCCTGTTATCATCCCATCTGTGACAGCAAAAATTAAGTAAGTAGGCATTATCAAATTCTTCTAAGTTCTTGATAAGGTTTTTGGTCATATTGCCTATTGCCTACATTTTTGCTGCTAAGCTTTTTGACATCTTTGCACACATGCTATGACCAGTCAAATACCTATAGTGTGTATTGTAAGTGACTTTAACCCAAAGGAGATCCATGTCTCTCACACAAACTCCTGAGAGGGGTGTACATGTGCAGTCCAGTTGTTTGAATTTGTTTAGTTAAGGATTTGAAGGCAGAAAGGAGAATGTTTATTAAAAAGCTTGGAAATTTAATGATTGCTTTAGAAGCACATATTGTCTCAAGAATATAGCAGTTGTCTTCAAAGTCTTGATGTGAGAATGGAGAAGGAAATGTGGATTCTAACACCCATAATGTGGTGGTGGTGGTGGGGGCTCAACATGTATCTCTCCTTTTCTTTTCCTTTTGTACCATTGCCTCTGATTCTATTCTCAACCTGCTAGCTCTTGCACAATCTGAATGTGCAAAGTGGTAGTCAGTCCCCTGTACCCCAGCTTTCTTGGTGAACCTTTTGAAGTGAAGCTTTCCATCTTCTTTCTCACTCATGTATACAGTCTGTTTCTAACTGAATAAATACATATGTAATGAAGTAATAACAATTTGCTCTGGGTATTTTCACATAGGACTAAGAAATCAAATCTCATTACCAAGACTAATAAGGAACCTCAGACTATGACTTTGAGTCTGCCCTTCCTCTCACTTCCCTCTTTTCTTGATATTCAGATCTGCTGTCCAGTTCCAACCTCTTTTTGTCTGACTTGAGTTTCTTGTTTCTAACATCCACTCATATAACCCACACTGTTCCTGCATAATTCCTCAATTATGGTGCGTGACATTCCTATTACTTGGAGTGCCTTCTCTCATGTTCTGGTAAACACATAATTCAAGGTCAAACTTTTGTTACACTTCCTCTTTGTAGCTTTCCCTAATCTCTGCAATCAGAATCGTATTTCCACCTCTCTGCTTCCGAAGCACTCTATTATTCATCGGGCTGCCTCATATAAAGATAGATGTGATTAAATCTGTCTTTGTAAATAGTATGTGAGATCACTGTGATCTGGGACTGCTGCTTAATCATGTTTATTTTACCCAGACCTAAAAGCCATGGTATGCCTTCATCATTCAATGAATGTTTGATTCCAGTGTCTGCCCCCCCGTCTTTCCCTCCAGTTTATAGCGACTACCTGGATGATTCACTTGATTGACTTTGTCTATCTCTTAGTCAATTGCCTAATGTTCCCACGTTCCCACTCACATTTCTTGGCTTTCTTCAGATCTGTGATTCTTTTTCCCTTTACTCCTTGATCTGCTGCCATTTGACACTATGACAGCTTTATATCCCTCATGCAATTCTACCACCTAATGATAACACGTTCTGCAGGCCAAGTAATTATACACCCTTTGAAGCTGCTCTCCCACAATTAACATATCTTGTTCGTTTGTGCTCCACAAAACAGGCTCTTAATCTAATGTAGAGTTTTCTATTTGCTTTTGTACATGTTGCATTGCTTCATATATATTTGCATTTCTGCACATACTTTTCACTTTAATTTTTCAGAAGAATTCATTCATATCCTATAATGAAGATGAGAAAAGTATAATCATACTTGTTCTTTGATGTGTATTACTGTTGAGACTTTTAAAAGCCCTTTTAACTGAAGTCATTCTTGAATGTTGAGATCTGCTATGGACAGTCTGGTTATGACAATTAGTCAACATCAGTAAATCGAAATTCTGTTTTCAGTGAAGCAGCATCTTATTGAGGCAACAGAAAGCAAGACATGCCCTACAGTGTGGCTCCTGTTATGTCTTGCAGTGTTATAGAACAATAGTGAGATCAGTTTCACCTTTACATGCCTGTTCCTCACCAAAATTCTGAACATTCATCTATGTTATGATGAAAAATGCTGTTACATGTGGAAGCAGTGTTACAAGTAAAAACTAGTATCCTTTAAGTTTTTGTTATTATTTCATAAACAATACAGCTACTTACATAGTATTTACACTGTATTAGGCATTATAAATAATCTAAAGATGATGTAAAGTACATGAGAAGATTTATGTAGGCTACACGCAAATACTATGGCATTTTGTGTAGAGAACTTGAGCATTTGTAGGTTTGGTATCCACAGAGCTTGTCAGAACCCATCCCCCATGAATACCATGGGATAACTTTATCTGAATAGAAACATGGAAAAAAGTTATAAATAGACGATCTGAATGTTGAAGGGACACATGAAAACGTGCTCAGTGTCCTAGAATCTGAAATATGCAAATTAAAAATAAGTTGCCATCTCATAAAGCTCATAGTAGTTTTGTATACTTTTGTAACAAATTACTGAAAAAATTCCAGCTTCAAATAATACTCATTATCTTGCAGCTTCTGTGGGTAAGGACTCTGGGTATGGCTTAGCTGAATTCTTTTCTCAGAATCTCACAAGGCAGGGGTTTGCAGGCCTGTGTTCTCATCTGGAAGTTGTACTAGAGAAAAATCCATTTTCTTGCTCCCTGAGGTTGTTGGCAGAATGCATTTCCTTGAGGCTGAAGAATTCATAAAAGCCTGCTTCCTCAAGCCCACCAGAAGACAAGTTGGGGGGCCAAAGGGCAATTCTGCTGCTTCGGTTCTCTGGCCTCTTGGCCCTATTTTTAAAGAATTACTTGAACAGATTGGGTCTACTCAGGATAATCTCCCTTTTGATGAATTTAAAGTCAACTGATTAAAAGCTTGCATCCCATCTCAAAATCCCATTAACCGTGTCATATTATGTAATCTAATCAAGGGAATGATGCCTCCTTCTCACTTCCCAAGTTCTCTTGGTTAACAAGTCAGAGATTGCACTCACACTCAAGAGAAGGGTCATGAAAGTGCAACTTTATGGGCTCACCCTAGAGTATGTCCCCTCCACTTATCTTATGGGTAAAATACTTAAGAAACTAACAGAGAAGTTAGTTTTGAAGAGAAATTGGGTAGCCCCCATTAAAGCATACTCTAACATCCAGCAATATCATAGATTATTATGTGCCCAAGAGGCACATGTGGAATGTTTATTGAATTATTAGTTTTAAAAATAAATTAGAGATCTAGTATAAATTTACATGAATAAAAACCAGAATAATAAATCAAGTGTGTTATACAATGAATACTTTTACTCTACATCATGATAATCAGTGATCTAGAGTTACATACACATATCCCTATTAATGGATACATTTGGAAAGTTTGAGTGAAAAAATGCAAGTAGCTGAAAAAGATGGGCACAGTGATCTAAACTACATGAATTTTTGTGGTTTTTCTTTTGGTACATAAATTTTTAAGACAAATAAAATGGTGCTATACAGTGTTCATACTGTGAATGTTACATGTGCAGTAAAAGAATAAAGGAAGGAGAGAAATAATAAAAAACATCGTTATCATTTTGAACTTAAAAGGTGTTTTCAGCTTTATGTTACTGTTTCAAAATATCTGAGATGAACAACTTGAACTGAGGAAAGGTGTATTTTGACTTATGGTTTTATATGTTTCAGTTCATGGTCACTTTGGGCCATGGTGGCAGAGTACATCATGGCAGGAATGTGTGGTGGAGGAGGTCTGTTCATCTCGTGGGAAGCAAAAGGAGAGAGGACAGGTTCAGGTCTCAATATGTGCAAGCCCCATGACCCTTCTACTAGACTTCATTTCCCAAAGGTTTTACCTCCTCCCAATAGACTAGCCCCACAGACTAGTGACCAGGCCTTTTAGCTCATGGGTTTTGGGGAGACATTTAAAATTCAAGCCATAATGAAGTGTGAGTGTGTGTGACTATGGAAAAATATGTATGCTTACCCATTGAAGAAAAGATCACTTGTAGCACTATATTTTTATATTTGTATTTATGAGAATCTTTTTTTTTCAAAGAGGAATTCAGAATTTTTGTGTTTTCTACTCCACTGAAAAAGTTTCAAAAATTTTCATCTAGAATATTTCAACTCTTAGCAATAAGCCTCGGCAGGCTATTAAGGAAAGTTCATTAGTAAAAAATTGTTCACTTCTGAATTCCCTTATAAAAAGTATTTTGAATGTTATAAGAACATTGCATTCCTGATTATATGTGTCATTAAATGTGATAGAAATATGTGCTCTAGAGATTGAAGGTCACTTGCAGGTTTAGGACTATTTTAATTATTGGTATTGATTTGATTATATAAATTAGTATTTTGACAGGAAACTCCAATGGTATTACTTAGCAATAGCGATATTTTTATATATTGTCTTCTACACATTTCATGTTAAAATTTGTATCTATTGTTTATGCCTATTACTTAGAAAAAAATTCAAGAGACATATGAGCCACACTTTACGAAGCAGAAAGTAAGTTATAGCAGAGGTCATATCTAATGAATATCAAATAGAATGTTAGTATTTAGGAATTAATGTGAAAACAAAAAGTGAAGTATGGAAAGAATCTGATCTTTCTAAAAATATTGTATTTAAAAGAATCTTTTGGTAAATAAAGTAACGTGAGAATTTCATTAGTTTAATCACTTATAACTGACAAGGAAGGCATACTTTATTAGTCTACAAATATGCTCACATGAGTGTGTAGATCTGTGCATGCCTGTGCACTGCACATTCCTGTGTGTGTGTTGGTGGAGGGGTGAGTTGGGGGATCAGCTGTGCCTGCTGGCCAAGGGAAATACAGATTTACATAATGAAAATTTCAGTTCTTTGTTCTTTTCTAGTATGTCCTAGTCATGTATTTATAACAGATGCCTCAAGATTAAAACTATGCCTAAATCGAAGTGATACATATTTTTGTGCAAGAACCTTGACAGAGGTATCTGTTAGTTGAAAGTAGATTGCACAGGGTGATGTAGGCTCTCTGGACTTCCAAGTGCTGCTAAATTTAGTCCCTTCTAACCAGGCGAGGCCAAGGTACATTATTTCTTCACTGATCTCCAAGCAACTGCTGCTTACTAACCTTTTTTGAGATAGACCTGATGTAAAATATCACAATCTCATATCACACCTTGAATTAATTTATTTACAGTATCAGTTTTTAGAAACCTACAATCAGAACCTTTGCAATGTGGTTCAGTTTGTCAGAGTTTCATTTCTTTGGATCCCTCAGGTTTTCTTGAATGTCTTACACTATCATATGATTATTCTAGTTCAGAGTTTAATACTTTTAAATCTTTTTTTACCTATAAAATGTTTAAATGCCTTCTTTTCTTTCAACAGATCATTAACATAAGAGTAGACAGATTTATTTCATTCTGGAGATAAATGTGTATAGATTATAAATGAAAGCATGACATGTAAACATAACCCTTCTTTAAGTAATAGGCTTGGGGAATGGCAGGCACTAGAGACCTTATGCAACAGAGTTAGGTCTCCTGAGATCATTTGTGCTATCATTTTGCCCAAAATGAAAATCAGGTATAACGTATTTACATATGAAAGTGACAGTTTTAGGACAGATTCATCCAAAGCTACCACTAAAATGTCATATGCTTAACCAGTTTAGAGTTTATGTTCTAATTATACATGTTTAGCCTTGCAAATTGGCCATTGACCTGTAAATAATAAAGGACCATTAAAGGAGGTTAGATATGGGGGTCTTTTACCGTGGGACTTTTACAGTGCAAATAATTTAACAAAGGGAGCTTTTTACAAATGAATGAGGCAAGATGTGATGAAGGCCTGAGGTAATGCAGTGGCCAGAGAGGTATATTTTGCTTTTAGAATATCATGTGAGATTCATACTGTCACTTTTTTTCAACAAATTTTAAACAAAAATGATTATATTCCAAATGTTTCCTTAGCTCACTTCTAAAAAGTTTTGTAGTTTGTGGCTAAAATATCCCTAGATATGCGTCCTTGGTAATTAACAAAAAATTAACATTTTATCAAGCAAGGAAGGGCAACATTTTATATTTGAATACTAGCAGCAACAGAGAAGACTAAAGGACAAAATGACATTGTCAATGTTTCTCAGTGGTTTTGTTGAACCAGAATATATGAGGAAAGTTTAAGGTAGTGGATTTTTGGAAGAAAATAAAACAGTATGTAGCCAAAATGTGTGTTTGTCTATTGTTGACATCTGTGTCTCTGTGTAAATTGAATACAGCTCTGTTTTCATATGGTGGAATTATTGCAAGCATGCTTGTTTCACAGAGCAGACATCAAATATCATTTGGTAAAAAGGTCCCCAGCATGCATCAATAGTGATTTTCCTTAGGCAGTGTGTACTCTATCTTGAAGTTGGATAACAGCATTAAAGTAGATTATTTTCTAGGGATTAAAGGTTTGAAAGATATTAGTTCCTTTCCAGTAATCATCAATTTCCAGGAAGTGCCTGAGACTGAAGTTATTATTTTTTAATGAATAGAAGAAAATTGTATAATTGTAAGCACCCACATTCTTAATTCAATAAAAAGTCTGAATATGTATTATGTCAGTGCTTCTTCAGGAAAGGAGTTAACAGATGGGAATTCATTTCTTGGATGAGTTTCTGCTTTCTTCAATGGGGCACAGAACCTTGAAAAGATAAATTTATTAACTTGCAATGATCAATATTCTAGGAAATATCTGTTTCTGTTGAAAAAGCCCCAGGTCAGACAGATTTGAGAAAACCATTCAGTTGTGTTTTTCCTTAATCATTATTGCATCCCAAGGGTGAAAGAAAGAATCATCCTTTATTTTATTCCTTCTTCATTCTTTCTCCTCTTCATTTTCACTTACATTTGTGTTAGAAAAATGTTTCTAAAATACAAAAACACGCCTTGTTTCCTGACAAAGATAAGAAAACATGACCTACAAAATTGGCTTTTTCTGTTTTGGGGTTTGGAATATTTGCCCTGTTCTACAAAATACTAATAATGTAGATTCTCCCTGCCGCCTTTGTTTTTTATTCTCTGACCCTAGTTTTCCAGAAATCCACAGCTATAAAGTCCCAAGGTAGGAAACCCAGGTGGAATATTTCTGCTCACTCCCCAAGACCATATTTCTTTTTTTTAAAGGGAGATGAGAACTGATAAGACAATATGAAACTTTCCATATAATGCAAGAATGGTAAATTAAGGAGTAAACACACAAACAAACTTCATTCAGCATATGCTAAAACATAACAACAGTAGTAATAGTAGTATTTTTATTTGCTTCCTATATGTGTCCAACATTGCCCTAAGTAACTTGGTCTGGTTACTATTGCATAACAAACCACCAGTGTTTAGTGGTGTAAAACAACCATTTTATCACACTCCTGTATTGGTGGGTTAGGAACTTAGAATGGGTGTGGTAAGGTAGCTTGTTCCTATTTCACATTGTCTGGTGCCTCAGCTGGGAAGATTCTAATCTTGGAGAATGGGGTACTTGACAGTTTGGGCTAGAATCATCTGAAGACATCCTTGTTGTAGTTCTCTTTTGCATATTTGGGGATTAATATGTTGACTGGAGCATTAGCTAGTCTGTTGCCTGGTACCCACACAAGGCTTCCCCAAGCAGGAGAAAGATGGTTCAGGATAAACCTCTAAGGGGGTTCTAGCTAGTCTGCACATGACTAGCTTGGGCTTTCTTAGGTAAGTTGGCTAGCTTCCAAGAACAAGTACACAAGAAAGAGACAGGTTGAATGACAATTTTATAATGTAGACATGGAAATAGTATAGCATCACTTCTGTCTACTCTTTTGGTTAAGGAAGTCACCTTACTACAAATGCAAGGGCATAGAATCATCTTTTAAAGACATTTAACAGGGTTCTATGAAGCTATGTGAAAAGAACAGTATTACTGCTGTCATTGTTCTTGGAAAACAGAACCTGCCTAACCACTTCACATTTAGGATTTTATGTTTAGAAAGATCCTATTCCTGTTCATGATCCCCATTTTCACCTAATCTGCCAATTTTTATTGTAAAGGTGTTCTTAAAGTCATATGTGAAAAGAAGGAACTTAAATTCACTTAAAGTAATTTTTTAAACTGAATAAAATAAAACAGTAATACAAGTTCAAATACCTGCCTTTAAAATGTTCAGGATACAAAGCTGGTAATATCTCTTTTTTGCATCACCAAAGATTTCCTTTGAATTTTTTCTTTTAGATTGTTCTAATATGTTAGCAGTGTCCCAAAATAGCACAATTGTGAATCTTATATTAAGCCACCCACATAATCTTTTGAAATGTTTGTAGATTTATACACGTCCCTCAAGAATGCATATTATGTATATATATCCAAATGCTATAAATACATCTTAAATGCTTATTTATAAATGCAAAAGAAAATAACTCTTTTTGAGAATCTTTTGTTATATGTTATGTGCATATTATTTGGTTAAATGCTAATACCTCTGTGAGGTGGGTGGTTGTTATCCACTTTTCATGAGAAAGGAAATTGGGGCTGAGTTAGGTTAAGTGATTCACTTCATACAGGGTAAAAACATGGATCAGAATGTGAAGGGGAATTCAGGTTCATCTGATCCAAATCGGAAAAATATAATTGTTTGTCCTTTAGATATCATTACCAAAAAAACCCCCAAAAAACAAAAAGAAGACCTAATTGCACATTCTTCTCTGCACCTCTCACAATCACACCTTTCAAAGAGTTGATATTTTAGGTCTTCAGTCCTAAACTAAGTTGCAGTAATTCAAAAGCCTTAAGGTCTAACCTAGCTTCAAAAAACAAACAAACAAACAAACAAAAAGTTGCTGAGGTCACCAGCGACTACCATGTTGCCACTGAATCCTGCATTCATCATCCTGATGGATTTCTCAGCAACTTTAGAAAAGTGCCTCTACACTTTCCTTGAAGGATTTTTTTCCCCCTTTTTTCTTGTCTTCTTGGACACCACATTGTTCAAGTTGTTTGTTGGAGGTGGAATGAGGGAAGTGTGTTTTCTACCTCTGATCTCGACATGTGGGAAACCCCTTAGAGGTTTATCCTGGACCTTCTTTCTCCCACTACACTCTTGCCCCAGATATGTTGGACAGTTTATCTTTACCACTTCAGATGCCTCGTTTGCCTTTCTCACCTTGCTCTGTGCCTCATGAGGCTGTTTTACAGTGGTGAGATTATGGTAGAGGCCTTTGCCCTCTGGTTCATGTTGAGTTTGGTTAATGTGAGACACTGGAGGAGATGGGAGATTTGTAGAAAGATAATTACTCCAACTCCTGCCCAGCTAGATGACTCTAAGAGGGATGGGTATTTTTCATAAGGGAGTGGCTCTTGTCTCAATTTATTTTATGCTACTAGAGCAGGATCTCTAAAATTTGTTCATTGGTTTTCTTTCAGTTTTAGTGTCTGAGAAATCCAAGATCAAGGTGCTAGCATCTGGCCACAGCCTTCTTGCTGTGTCATCCTAGGGCAGAAGGCAGGAAGGCAAAGAGGCAAAAGAGGTTGAAACTTGCCTATTAAAAATGGCCTTAATCCTACTCGTGAAGGCAGAGCAGCCTAATCACTTCTTGAAGGTCCCAGATCTTGATACTAAATCAATGATGATTACATTTTAACATGAAGTTAAATGGGGCAGGCATTCAGATCTTAGTAGCTGTTAATCAGAAAACCCTCTACATAGCTACTCTGGGTCTGTTAGCTGAAACATTCTGTCTTTTCAGGAGGTTGATAAGCCAAACTTTAGCTTTAGACTTGAGAAGCTCCCAACTAGTGATAGTATCAGATACCACATCAGCCTCTATTAGCTTTCCTCACCCGTGACTATACTTCCTATATAATCCTTTCATTAAACTCTTTATTACCCATTTTAAGTGTATCAACAGTTTTGTGCTGGGAACCTGATATCTGGAATCCTTTGCCAGGAAACACTGAGACCCAATTAGGGATGTACATGCTCACCAGAAAGTATTCCTCTTAAACATAAAAAGAAGGAAAAATTGAGCAGGATAGGGTCAGGGAAATCCTTCAGGTAATGATGCACATCTGACGCAGGTAAAAAGGAAGAGGGAGATTCAGGACTAGTTAGGAACAGCCTCAGACTACAAACAGATCTGATACATTTTCAACCAGTCTGACGGGGAGCTTTGGAACAAATATAGACCAGTAAGGAGTCCCTATCTCACAGGAATGGCGTAAACTATCATCTTTTGTTTCTGACTCCTGTCTATAAAGTTTGACCTTGGTTTAAAAGCTGAGTCGGTTTCTAAAGACAGGAAGAAAGAGAGACTGTCAGCTGATTGCAGTCTTTGCAAATGAATGGCAAATTCTCTCGTTAGCAAAACTTAGTGCCTCAGCTTCATATCCACCATATAGGGCAGACATACCTATCTTGTTGGCTAAATATAATCTGTATTGAATATAATATCCTACTTCGTATCTCTTAGCTCTAAACTGATCATCTACTAGTACTTTCAGTTAAGATGCCTGATATTTATCTCAAAGATTACAAGTGAAAAAAATAAAATATAGGTGTTATTTTCCATCCCCTCATCCTGCTCACAACATAAGCTATTCATTTTCAAATCCAATTTTACAAATATATATTGACTTTATTTTTTAAAAACCTTTGTCCTTACTGCCTCTTCCCTTAAGTCATTAGCTCTGACCTAGTATTTTATATCTCCTAGTTGGTCTTCCCACTTGGGTTCTTGTCTGCTTTCTGTTAATCAGAATAGACTTCTCAAAATATACCTCAAAAAAGTTAACCGTCTTGCACAAAATACTTCAATGCCTTCATCATCACTTATGGCAGGTTTTACTATCCTAAATATGACTCTAGAGATTCTCACTGATCTAGTTCTTAACTATTTTGCCAGTTTACCCTTGTGTGTCTTCTTGTTCACCGGATTCCAATCATAATTATTATCTTAGACAGTTTTTTGTTAGGTTTTTCACTACTATGACCAAAAGATCTGACGTGAACAATAAGAGGAAGAAGATATTATTTTGGAGCTCAAGGTTTCAGTCCATAGAGGGCTGACTTCACAGCTCTGGCCCTGAGTTGTGTTGTGACACCATTGGGGCAGGATGCTGCAGAGGACAGCAACTCAGGTCATGGCCACCAGGAAGCAGAGTGACAGCTTGACTCACCTAGAACAAAATGTATACCTCACAGGCATGCCCCCTGACCTACCTTACATCCTGCCTTCCTACAGTTACTATCCAGTTAAGACATATCTGGGGATTAATGCCCTGACAAAAGCTCTCCTAACCTAGTCATTTCACTTCTAAGCTTTTCGCATTGTGTCACACATGAACTTTTGGGGGACATCTCATATTTAAACCATAACAGAAAGCTTCTAGTATTTCTACTTTTTCCTCAGTTCTCAGCTCTCAGAATGGTTTGACTTCACTCAAGTGTATAATTATTAATCCACTTTTATTATTTAGTTTAAATAAATCTTCTTTTATATGTTGCTCTTTGAATATTCCAAACTAAATCAGGAAATCCTGGTGTACTCTCTTATAGAATCTGGTTGCCTATTTTTTTCCCGTATAGCTTATCATAGTTTACAATTATTTAATTTGTATACTTGGTTTATTTAATATGGATCTTTCACCTTTGACAAGTTCCGGGAGTTAAGTTGCCATATCTATTTAGCACATTACTACATGCCCAGACTCTGACACAATGCCTAGCATACCACTGGGTCTCATTTTAAATTATTTTCATGGTTAAATAAAGAAATAACTATAAGTCAAATTATAGAATTAACTTTCTGTTTAATTTGATATTACCTTTCATTCAGCAATCCTGTGATTTTTCTCACCCCCAAGACTTTTTTCACTGCTTACTTTACAATTTGAGGTATATGACCCTGGAAATCTAATCAATATTTCCAGACATCAAAACATCTTAAATTTGTATACATGTGTTCTTCAGTGTGCCATAATGTTTACCAACATTTATTTGATGATTGGAATCATGACATACTGACCTGTGATAAGTTTGTAAATATTTATAGTTAATGTGACTAGCAATCCATCCAACCCATAAGACTCATTTATCTAGATTTTGCCTAATAGCTTCTTCACAAGGTAAATAATTCCTTCCTTAATTATGGAGAATGTTTTAGCCCAGGTACAATGGGCCAAAGAGTCTTCTTCAACTCCTCCAACATAATTATTTCCTGCCACCAACTAGGCAAAGTGCCATGTCTGTTGACTAGATGAGAGAGCCAGAATTAGACTGCTTTCCAAAAGCCAATAAAGTGGATCCCTCCTGGCACTCATTTTATGTGCCTAAAGAAAGCCTTCTGCAGGGAAACAGGAAATCTGTGAATGCACCATAGGGATTCTCAGTTGGATAGTGTTGTGTTCTTTCTACCCATTTATGAAGAGGCAGAGACTATGAGAAAGTGCTGCCGTGATTTCCATCACTTTCTGAGGCATGAAGAATAGCTGTGCCTCTGGATTTGGTATTATACCAGCAGCATGTCTCTTTTGACAAGTTTGGGATATATTGATTCCATTAGTTAAAAGATTTGACTGGAAAACTATTCTCCATCTGCACTTCAGCTCATTTAAGTATATGAAACTCAGATTTATAACCTTAGATCTTTACAAGAATACTGTCTACTCAACAAGTCCTCACCTGGTTATTCAACTGAAAATCTCAAACTCATTCATAGAATCACTGCTTTATTTGTTTTAATTTTACATTTTATAATAAATTATTTAACATATTATTTAACGATTGTCATCTCCTTAGGGCAACATAAGTGATTTTTTGCCTTGGTGGGATTGGTTACCATTACTATTATAATTTATTAATTAACTTGTTGGTAAGTCATCAGGTCTCTGGAGATCACGTTAGTTCATGACCAGCCAAGAATAACAATTGGAATTTGACAATTAGCCCAGGTTACAGAAAGGAGAGAGCTCAAGAAGCTAGTTAAAAAGCTATTTTAATAATGCAAGACAAAGAAAGAAAATAAATGAAGATATTGATGTGTATTCTAAAATGCAAGTATAATCAGGTTGGTGGCTTTTTTTTTTTATTTTTATTTTTTCTGCTTTGGTAGTCCTTTCATTCTTGCTTACTGCCTTCAGGATAATGCCCTGACTTCTTTTACTAAGCATCCTTTTAAAACCCGGTCTCTTGTTGATTTCTCTAATGAATATGTCTCTGCTCCAATTAAATTTTATTTACTAAAACAGGAAGTGGCCCAAATTTATTCTGCTGTTAGTTATTTGCCTAGCCAGGTCTACTATGCTTAGCACCTGGCTTCCCTTCTCAAATTTATTTATTATTAATAATACAAGAAACTGCGAGATTTATAGCAAATGTGTCAACATTTCTGGTAGGTGACTGGAAGAAGACATAAAAAATGTTTAGAAGGGTACCTCCCAGCTTTTTATTCTGATAATTTCTGTATGCCTCAACCAATGTCTACTTTCTTCTTTATTGGCCACATCTCCAGGCACAAAATTGGGATATAGTCATTTTGATGGAAATACTTTCACTTAATAACATTAAGGTTCTCTTACTAAGGAAGCAAGGGGAAATGGATATCAAGTGGACTTCTAGCAGTCTCTGCCACACCTATCAGGTTCCAGTCACTTAATGTCAGTCACCTTACTTGTAAAGATAGAAAACTTTCCTCAGTTGTTTTGTAAACCTTCAATGATGTAATATACAAATGCTAGTAGGAGAGTGCCATGCATACTGTAAGCTCTCAGTAAACTTGACATATTGTTGAAATTGACATCATCTGCATCTTTTCTATTTTGATCTTTGTCATATATCCAGTGATTAGAATGCTGGCTGGCACATACAGGGGACACAACAAAGATTTTTTTGAATAAATAATCGAACTACCATTATAATCAGTGAAGATTTGGGGAATTATAAGAAACAATCTGATTTGAACCCACTTAATGTTTTAAAATATTTATTTAAAAAATTAATTAAAATAATAATTGTACATATGTATGGAGTATAGCATGATATCTTGGCATATATCTACATTTAATCCTTTTTTAATTTTGGCATTAGGGATCAAACCCAGCTGCCACATCCCCAGCTCTTTTTAAAATATTTAGAAACAGAGTCTTGCTGAGTTGCTTGAGGCCTCACTAAGTTGCTGAGGTTGGCTTTAAATTCACAATACTCCTGGCTCAGCCTCCCAAACCATTTGGATTACAGGTGTGTGCCACCACACCTGGTCACATTTAATCCTTTATTAAAGAATGCCACTAGCTTCTGGAAAGGACAAGATAGCTGGCGATCCAGGCTCAGACAGGCACAGGTATCCAATTATTTCTGTAATGAGTTAGTTACAACTTCTTTCACCCTGTCCTTGAATCATTCTCCACTCCACATTTAAAGCCCCAGGAGACTATAATGTGCAAATGTGACTGAATCATCTGTCCCTCTTTGGATAGGGGAGGACAGAGCACCTCGTTTTATACCCAAACTGCATGTAACTGGAGAGAAGCAAAGAGGATGAAATCAGTATGAAGAATGGAATCCACAGGAAGAAACTTGGTGGATGACTCAAGAAATGTCCATTGCATGTCATCATTCTTTTCTGTTTACTTTGCAATTTTTCCTTTGTTGACACACTATGATCATTCTTCTTTGCTCATTAAGTAACAAACTACCACCTTACAAAGCTGAGTGCAGGAACCCTGAACAAATAAGACCAAAGAGAACAGGTTTAAATTTATTTTTATTTACTTATTTATTCTTGTTTAAGAAAAAGTAATAAGGATGGGACATTGGGGTCCTGGGGTTGATATTGGAGAACAAGAGAGAGATGTTAAGCCAAGCAAGGTCCTAAAACCAAATGAGTCTTGTCTGAATAAATCCTCTGACTTTAGGTAATATCATCATATAAATAAGCCTCTCACTGATGCAATTTCAGAAACTAAGCAATTCCTTCTAAACACTTCATTGTCTCTAAAGATTACAGTGCCAGTTGGGTTGATGGCTGCATAATTGTTATAGTCTCTGATAAAAAGTTGAAACCAGATGGGTTTTCACTTTGTTTTTCTTTACAGATTTGCCAGTGAATCCAAGTCCATGACAACCTAGGTATTTATTTTAAAACATGATTCACACTAGAATCATCTACTATCATTAAGCAAGCCTTTCAAACATTTGGAATGTTTTAATTTGGAAAATGTATCCAGATTTACAACTAGAGTTATTGTCTTCCTTTGATAGATAGAACAAAAGTTCTCGGATTCTCAAAATTTACTTGCATGATGGCAAATATTATGCTATAGCTGAGCTCTATTTCAAATAATTACTGTAAATCTAGTAAATTAGCAGCTGCATACTTAAGAGTTGATAGTGCCTATTTTGATTCTTTTACATTTTTCGTATTAATTTCATTCATGTATATGATTTGGTATTAGGAAATATGTATAAAATACCATTAAAGAATAAAAATGCAATTAAAGGTTATCATTCAAAATAACTTTGAAGTTCATGATTTCAAAATTGACAACCTTAATATTTTATAACTTGTTAACTTTTTTCCTTTGTGCAATAATGCTAATCTTTTGATCTATATGTTTTCTTTTCTCAGTGTTTTAACACATTATTGAAACTACAAATATCCACCACAGTTTCATGTGGACAGAGTGTATGTTTTGAAAGCTTCAGATATTTTATCATGAAACATGCCATGTGGAATCTTTGAAGCATAGAGTTCTGTCCAACACCTGCATAAAGAATCCCTCTCCTGGTATGAAAGAGAACTCATCTCCACCATGACAAATCAGGAAAAATGGGCCCACCTCAGCCCCTCAGAATTTTCCCAACTTCAGAAATATGCTGAGTGTAAGTATTCATATTGATAATATGTCTTTATTTGGTATTTTTGTAAAACAAGGTATTGTTCATTTACAAGAAGAGATCATAGATACTGTTTATCAGAAGTATGTATAGATGCAGGTGTGTCTTGTGTTCACAAGCAGTTTGACTCGAGACTGACTACCTTTTTGGCATGAGAAAAAGGAAAAGATAAATATCAAGTCTAGAAGAAAAGAAACAGGCTCTAAGTTTGGGAAACACTCCACCTGTAACAGAAGCAAAGCAAAGATAGACTGACAGAATGGAGACTGGTGATACTGTAACAGAAAAGTAGAGAGGACAGACAGGAGCACAAAGACAGTAATGAGGAGGAAAAAACAGTACTGGGCTGGAGTCCATATGGTCTGATACACTTTTTTTCTTTGTTAACCCATCATTTCAAAAAGGACTGGAAGTAAGGAGTCATAGATACATTATAGCTATTACAGTGACAGATTGCAAAGAAAGAGAATGTGTCAGGACCTTAAGTCAACATGTCACTGTGTATATTGATAAAAATGATAATTTCTTGCATAGTATGGTATTTTAAAGTTAGTTTTTTTAAATGTATGGGCAGGAGGATTTTATTTACAAGAAATTTGTTTTTACCATAGATTTTCAGGAATATATCTTTTTTCATAAAGCAAATTTAGGCCATAAATATGAAAAGCAGTTGGGTCAAGATACTCAAGACTTCTAAGGTTTCTTTGTTCAATTTCTGCTTGGAAGATCTGTCCAATGGTGAGAGAGGTGTGTTAAAGTCACCCAGTATTATTGCGTTTTGCGCCATTGTTTGGGGCACAAATATTTATGATTGTTATGTCTTGCTGATTTATGCTTCCCTTAAGCAGTATGAAGTGACCTTCTTTATCCCTTCTAACTAATTTTGGCTTGATGTCCACTTTATCTGATATGAGGATGGAAACCCCTGCTTTCTTACTGAGTCTGTGTGTGTGGTATGATTTTTCCCATCCTTTCACCTTTAATCTGTGGGTATCTTTTTCTATGAGATGCGTCTCTTGGAGGCAGCATATTGTTGGGTCTTTCTTTTTAATCCAATCTGCCAGTCTATGTCTTTTGATTGATGAGTTCAGGCCATTAACATTCAGGGTTATTATTGAGATATGATTTGTGTTCCCAGTCATTTTGGCTTATTATTGGTTTTTAACTCGACTTGGTTTCTCCTTTATTTGGCTATTCCTTTAGGGTAGTTCCTCCCTAAGCTGACTTACATTATACACTCATACATTGCTGGTGGGGTTGCAAATTGGTGCAGCCACTCGGGAAAGCAGTATGGAGATTCCTTAGAAAACTCGAAATGGAACCACCATTTGACCCAGTTATCCCTCTCCTTGGCCTATCTCAAAGGACTTAAAATCTGCATACTAGAGTGATGCAGCCACTTCAATGTTTATAGCAGCCCATTTCACTATAGCTAGACTATGGAACACCCTAGATGCCCTTCAATAGAGGAATGGATAAAGAAACTGTGGTATATATACACAATGGAATATTATTCAGCCATAAAGAATAATAAAATTATGACATTTGCAGGTAAATGGATGGAATTGGAGAAGATCATGTTAAGTGAAATAAGCCAATCCCCAAAAAACAAAGGCTGAATGATCTCTCTTATAAGTAGTTGATGACACATAGCGGGGATGGGGGGAGTCTCGGGAAGAATGGAGAAGGGATTATATAGAAGAAAATGAGGTGTGGTGGCAGGGCAAGGAAAGATAATAGAATGAGACAAACATCTATACTGTATATATATGTATAAATATGCAAATTGTATTGTTCTACTTTGTGTAAAATCAGAAAAATGATAGTTGTACTCCATTTGTGTACAATGACGTAAAATAAAAAAAAAATTTAAAAAAGAAGAAATCCTTTAAAAAAAAAAAAAGGATGCTCAAGAGAGAAAAAGAAGCAAATAATAAATAGGAAGCAGCAAAAGGCTGGGAAGATGATAAGTAGAAAAAAGTGAGGCATAGAGGATGTGATATGAATGTTGAGAGTGGAGGGAATAACATGGTGATTGACAGAATAAAGAAATAGAAAAGTGAGAAGAACCAGTAGCACACAAGAGTAAAAGAGGCAAAAATTGAAGCATCAGGTACTACCTATACAGAGACTTGGTGTGACATTCAGGAGATGAACATTAGGAATGAGTTGAATAACATGAAGGAGAAGTAGAGGAGAAGATTAAACGTGGAAGAGGAATTCAGAATATGAAGAAACAGATGTGATGAAAGTAGTGAATACCAACCCATTTACAGGTACATCTATGATCCAGGAACAATGGTAAGTACTTCATATTCTGAAAAGGACAGCTTCAAAGGTATGCTAAAACTTTTTTAATGAGAGGACTGAGTTATAATGAGTGACATTAAGAATGCTGCTGGATATTTGCAATTCCCAAATCCTTAATTATAAATCCACTTTCTTAGTTAATGATCATAAGAATCTAACTAATACCATGTTAGGGGGTTCAAATATTTTGACACCAAACTATGGTCCTCAAAACATTCAGAAGCATAATTCATTTGTTTATCATATAAGGAAAAATTAGCCAACAATAGCAGAATTCTTGTTTCTTGCCTGTATTCTTATACTCAGTACTTCCTAAATTGATCAAAAACATGATCGACCTATGATTTCTAATTATCATATGCCCTTTGCCACTATTTTATATTCAATCATTAAGTAAATATATCTGAGCGTCTTCTTCAGGGAGAGCATTCTTCCTAGTGCTGAAGGAGATGCAAATGTGAACAGATATGTACCCTCCCCTCAGGAATTTACAGTTTACTGAAGGCCAGAAACTAATGCATAAATAATTCTCCATCTAGGTAGGGCATTTTAAATGCCAGAAGCAAAATCTAAGCTTCTGTGGGACTTTGAATTTCACTCAGAGGTGGGAAAGGATAGGAAAGTCTTCATGGAAAAAAATTTGGCAAGTATCTTGAAAAATAAGTTTAAAGTGAAGGACAAAAGAAAATGGTAGGGAAAAAAGAAAAGTTGATCATATTTTTGAGGAAGTGTGGTGAGTCACATTAGTATCATCACAAATTGAGGTAAGTTGAATTAACCTTATGAAAATTAATCAAAATGCATAATGTTAACCTAGAGTCAGGCAGGAAAGCATCATTGTAGGATTATAAATGATAGAGTGACATAAATAATACTATGCTTCAAGAAGTTTAATTATACGACTGAGAAAACATTTTGTGGTTGTGTTTGTCAATTTGTTGTTACTAAAATGAATACCTGAGATGATAAATTTGTAAGGAAAATGGTTTATTTTCGGCTCACAATTTAGGAGGTTTCAGTGCATAGTGGGTTTTGGTTCTGTTTTGAGGCAGCAGGTCATGGTGAGAAGCACATGGCAGAGGAAGGTTATTCACTTCATGGTTGACAAGCTAAAAAAGAAAAAGATGAAGGGATTGGGGGATCTCATTACCCCTACAAGGATATGCCCTAAGTTACCAGGAAACCTCCCACTAATTCCCATCTCTTAAAATTTCTACCAACTCTCAGGAATGCCCAGACAATGACTAAGCTTTATACACATGGACCTTTCATTTTGTAACATTGAAAGTAGCAGAGAAGAGCTTGGGATGATAAATGATAAAATATGAGAAATGATGGTGGAGAGAGAGGTGGGGGAGGAGAGAAGGAGCCAGAGAGAGAGAGAGAGAGAAAGCGAGAGGGAGGGAGGTACAGATTAGACTTGGAAAATGGGGGACTATGGTGGTATAATCCTTCCAGTAAAGAAACATATAGTTTTATTATAATTATGTTGAACTTGACTTCATTATTAAAATATGTTCTCTAGTGTTTGGGTACATGCAAGGAAAATGCCTAAGGAATCATTAATATAAAATAGGCATATTATTGCTATGATAGCTAAAATGCTGTTTATGGTTACTCTTTATCAGATACAGAAATTCAACTTTAATTGGTAAGCAGAGACATATTTCTTTGGAAATATTAAATATAAGAAGCTAACTGTTTTTTATTATTTAAGGCATATGGGGATATATTTTGGCTTACAATGTAGTTACATCCCAGTGAACCCATTGTTAGTTGAAAACATAGCATCTTGAAAACATACTCAATACCCCAAACCTACCAAACATTATATTTTAGTCACACAGTACACAGTAGAATATATCATTTGTTTATCTTTGTGATCACATGACTGTTTGGAGCTGTAGCTCATTGCCACTGCCCAGCATTGCCAAAGAGTATTGTACCACCTACTATTAGTCTGGGATAAGTTCAAAATTCAGATTCTGAGGTAGGGCTTTTATTGAGTTTGTGTCACTCTTGCACCATCAATGTAAAGTTAAAAACAAAACAAAACAAAACAAAACAAAAAAACTTTAAGTCAAACCATTGTAAGCAGAGGACCATCTTTATATGTAAGGATGCTTGAATAAATAATCAGCTTGTGGAAATGCTTAAAACAAGGTGATAAATATTATAGTAATGTAAAAATTACAATGTACTAAGTTTAATAAGTATTCAGTGAACTGGTAATGCAAAATGACACAGTGAGGGAAGCACATTATTAGAATGGATTTTATGAGAAGGTGTATTACATACACATTAACTGAGAATTAAAAATAGAAAATAGCTCTGGTTCCAAGATCATTGCATTTACTGAACTTTTTCAAATAGTCAAGACGATGTGAGAAGTGCTGGAATTTTTCCTCCAAGAAGTTTCCTGTATAATTCAAAAGCAAAGAATATGACAATTACAATGTATTCATGTGTAATAAATTGCCATTGCCAAAAAATAACTGGAAACATACTTATCATAAGGGAAGATCATAAATATAGTGGACTTTCCATGCTGTTTACTGCATGTTATCAGCTATCCAGGGGTATTTACAGATCATATCTTTCATATTGTAATGCAATAATGGAAAAAAGAAATTCCTCTACATTCTGTTAGAAAAGTGGTATATTAGATTCACTTTCTTGATTTTGTTTTTTCAATAAAAAATTTTTATATCCTTAAATAACTAAATTTTTTAAAAACATTGATTTAAAGCTAAATTTGAAATATGCTAAGTTTATACATGCTGTGTATTAAATAAGTGGGTTTTTTGTTTGTTTGTTTGTTCGTTTGGTTGGAGGGGGGCTGTGGCACTCCTGGGCAAGATAAATGAGATCATAGAAAAGCCAAAAATATAATAGTGAACCTAGAGGATACCATGAAGGTCATTTCCATAAGTTACTTATCTGATTTAGGGTTCTCACTGCCATCACTGCAATATATCCCATTCTTCTGACTTCTAGGTTGTTCTTAAAATTAATTGGAGATAAAGAGAGCAAATCTGACCCAGCATTCCTGGGTAGGCAGCTAGCACACCAGGCAGCTCATGTTGAAATCCTGGTCCCACTCTCCCTCAGATAGCTTTTGGCAAGTGCCTTAATATTTTCTGTACCTGTTTTAAGCATTAAATTGTATGAACTTTATATGTGAAGTAAGGAGGGCAGTGTCTGGCAAATTCTTAGTGATACAACTGTTTCACAGAGGGTGAATGAGTGTGTTCTCTTGACTGTTTGAACACATGGTTGATCAAGTAGAAAAGTGCCGCATTTTGGAGCATGAAGAATTCTTATCTTTTTTTCTGCTACAAGACTAGATTCTGTTCACAAGGTAGATGCCTCTGGTGCTGTTGCCAGCCTTAGCTCTGTGTTGTCCCCACAAAGGCTGCAGGCAGCTAATGCAGAACCTGCTGTGGCTGCCTGCAGCATGCTGTGACCATGCTCCTGTTTGGGATTTCAGGCTGAGTCACTCCATGTGAAGCATTTCCATTGATATGTGGGAGGGGAGTGTAATTCTCTTCTGTACTTTTTATATAAAGTCATCCAAATTGCTGTTATGAGATAGAAAGCTCTCACTCCTGCCGTGTTGAGAATTGAGCTGATTTCATTACTGGTCTGTCAGGGCTTCCTGCTGTGGTTTCATGGCACAGCAAAGGGTTAAGAAACTCAGTCTTTCACTGATAATAATACCTTCTATGTGAAACCTACATGATAAGTTCAAGTGATGCATTATCTGCCCACATATTGTCACTATGGATTAGCTTTTTGTTTGCCATATATAAAGCATGATATATGGCATACAAATTATTTTTGAGTAATACTGTTATTAGGGTGAGGATATTTCTAAACTTTTATAAATTGCATATCATTTATAGTACCCAGGGTCTCGCGCATGCTAGGCAAGCAGTCTATCACTGAGCTACATCCCCAAACCTTCTTTAAATTTCATCTTGAGATGGTTTCATATGGTGGAAAGAACATCAGCTTTGCAGGCAAACTAATATTTAGTGGTATTGAAGCCCAGTCCTTTCTTCTACGTATTTAATGGAATAACCTTGAAAATGTTATATAAACTACCCAGGCCTCAGCTTTGTCACCTAGACAAAGTGAAATCGTACCTCAAAATGTTCTTTAATATAAGATTTAATGAAACAATCATCATCACCTTTATAAATAAAGATTCTCAGTGCCTTACCATAAACAACATACAAGTATTATCTCACTTAATCATCACAATAATCCTGGGAGGGAGGTAAAGCATTCTCTCTGAGAATGTTTCTGGCAGATTATCTGGCACGGATTCTTGACGTTGTAAGTGACAACAAACGTCAAAGCAGTAGCAATTTATTTGTGTATCTTATGAAGATTGGTATGTCAATAAATTGGTTATTAGTTGTGTTTTCAAAATAGGGAAAGCTAGATCCAGGATTAAGATCCTAAAGTCTCCGTTAGCTAAAGTCATCTTCTAGAGGGTTTTTGCATACAATACAATACAAAGAAGCACAGTTGCTAACTAGAACCTTGGTCCAAATGTGTATTTGTGATCTTCCTTTCTGGTGAATTGAGCTTGGCCCTATATAAACGTCAATGACATTCTGCCTAATGTACAGACAGGTCTTAAAATTCTGCCCACACTCATTCCTTCTGTCCCTGAAGTGTCCCTCATTCTTCCTTAACTAAACATATGGGAGAGGAAAGAGAGATGAAAATAAAATCATGAAGACATTGTAATAAAGGCATAGATAAGCACTTTTCTATTTTAAGAACTTTATTCCTCTCCTTAAAGAAGTCTTCCATCCAGCGTTAGAATCTGTGTCTTTGGGATTTGTTTTTTGCTTGATACATACAAGATAGAATAAGGAGAGGGGGAGGAGACTTGACCTTCTCCCATGTATGTTTTAATTTATTATTAAGCAAATTCAGATCATGTGCTAGCTCTTCCCAATTTATCATGCTGAGATTAGCTTTTACTTCTTTCTCATGCCCTATGTTAGATTGGCTCTATTTTGGGAGGCCAAGCCACTTATTGATAATTACCCTCTTTGTACAAGACAAAAGGATAAATGGCACAGGGCCATTTAGCATAGTGTCTGAGAACACATAATTTGGTGTCAAATAAAACTGGGTTTGAGGTCTACTGCTGTGATATGTACCTTAGTTTCTTCATAGAATCATGCTGATGATTAAATGTGAAAACATTTGTTAAAGTGCTCTGAATTCAATTTTTTTGTTAATTAGGGTCATGATAGTGGTGTCTGAGGTGGTTTGATACCAGAGGACATTCCATTACTCTGATTTAGGTCCATTCAAGTATACTACCTATTCAGAATATCTGGACTTGCCTAAAATGCTTTGACTTTGCCTTTATACTTGATCAGAAATGTGAATCAGCAACCCTATGTTTGATGTGTGCCTCTCATTTCTGACCCTGTTTCTTGTGATTCATATTGATTATCTCAACAGTTCTTGGCTTTGACCCAGATTGTATTTCTGGAATATATGTTGGCTGGTTAGTCTCTTCTGCCCCATCTCTGGGTCTGTTTTCTATTTGTTGAACTGCTTCAAACTGAATTTCCTTTTGATTTGCTTTTCTATTGTCCACATGTCTTAAATCTTTCAGTACCTAAATCTTGCAATAGTAAAAGACAGTAATAACTATGAACATCTAAATTCCTGTTATTTTATGTCATTGAAACATGTAATTTTTGATGAGTTTTAAACATTTATTATTTTAAAAATTTCAGAATCTCCCCACAAATCAGTTATTTTTAGATTTGTGGTTAAACAAATCTTAATAATGAAGTTATGACTTCTATGCAGAATTGGTTGAGTCAAACCAATTTATGCTATCAGTAAAGTATTCATAAAATCTCAGTGGCTTACCAAAACAGAAGTTTATTTCTTACTTATACTTTTGATCTGAGTTAGCAAATGGTTTAATCTCACATTGTCCTCAATTATGTTCTGGGTAGATGGAGCATCTATCAGCTTTAGAAATTGACAGTTGTTGTAGCAGAAAGAGAGGAAAAAGCTTGTGAATTGGGTGCTGGTTCTTAGCCCTTCTCTCTGGTAGTAATAGGCATGTATTTCTTTGGCCTAAGCAATTCATATGATCACATTTAACTTCCAGGAAGGAGGAAAGTACATTCCTTCCATTTTCCCAATGTCAGAAGAATTGAAATAGTTCATGAAAACTACTAATTTGATCAGTATCGTAGGAGTAAAACATAGCCTATTGTTTACTTTAGAACATTATGCAAGTCATTGTAAATTCTTCTAAGTTTCCAGTTCTTCACATGTACAATGAGGATAATAATGCCTCTCTATAAGTGATAATTCTTAATTTGTTAGTAATATTATTGTAACAGTTTACAACAAAAAAATTTAAGGGTTATGTATCTGAATTACATACTTGAACATTAATTCATTGTAGACTAAAAGTAGTTATTTACTAGAAATTTCCTTAATTGCTACCATCTACATTATTTTAAGAAGTGACACAAGAAAAAAATAACAAAAAGCCAAAAACAAGTGAGTATACTGGCTAATAGAACTTAATTTTCCTCCTTTATCATTCTATAAGCAAACAGAATTTAGTGACTTTAACTCTTAGGCATTATGCCTGGCTGTGATAATGTACAAATGAGTAGTGAGATACTTTTAATCAAACAGATTAATAAATTCCATACAGAAAGGCAAATATGGTGGCAAATGATGATAAAGCAATAAAATGGATTATTGGTATGTTAATCATATGTAAGATTCTTAAAAAACTTTTATCTCTGCTTCATGAGGATTAAAGTGAATAGAGGAATTTCAATTTTGATTGAAAACATTGCAGAGAGGTAAAAGAAAATCCAAACAGATATCAGAACATGTGCAGAGGCATTAAAGGATATTACACATTAGGAAAGAATTGAAGTATGTATTGGTGTACGCACATATTTTTGTATGAGCATCTGTGTGTGCAAATGGACATGCATAAAAGTGCTGAAGATTTCAGCAACAGTCACAAAAGTTGAGTCCATTAATGCCTTTGGTGAAAATATTGTCCATCAACATTTGGAGACATTGAGGATCTTAGTTTTGAGAATGGTAAAATTATAAAATTTGAATTTCAGAAGAAATGAAATGTTCTTTGATAACAGTGGGATGAACATCAATTAGAAAAATATTTTATTAGAAAGGCTTAATGAATATGCAGGATTACACAGAAATTAAGGTATTATTAACACACACCTAAGCAGGTGTTAGAGTATCTGCAGGAAAATGAACTGAACGCAATCATCAATTGTATCTGGGGTCTAAGGGTAGGGTACTTTATCTTAGAGAATTTAAGTCAATGAGGTTCATTCAATTCAGGAAACAATATAAAAAAGATAGGTTTAGAGAAAAAGAGTGTTTTGATTTTTGGAAAATTGAGCAGTCATACTTAGACATACAGATCTAGACATGTAGCTCTAGAGCTCAGGACAGAAATTTGAGCCAGAGATGTGGAATGGGTGTTTCTTCGCCTTGTGAGTGATTATCAAACCATGGGCATAGATGAGATGTCCAGAGAAAGCACACTAAGGAGAGAAAGGAGAGGAAATGCTAGGGAACATTGTATTTTTAAGACAGGGGGAAGGGGAGAGATCCATGAAAATAACAAAAAAATGGTAAACAGAAAGAAAGAAGGATATAAGTGAGTGAATGCTATCCCCCCAATCTAAAGAAGAAAAGTGCTTTCATAAGTGAGGTTTAAATTTAGATCATAACCAATGTGCGTACAGTCTTGAACATTTAAAGTGTCAGGGGATTTTTTATGATATGTTTTTAAGAACAGTGTGCTGGGTGGGGTTGTTCACACTTGTAATCCTAATGACTCTGGAGGCTGAGACAGGAGGATCACAAGTTTGAGGTCAGCTTTGGCAACTTAGCAAGACCCTCGGCAACTTAGTGAGAGCTGTCTCAAAATAAAAAATAAAAAGGACTGGAAATGTAAATCAGTGGTACAGTGCCCCTGGGTTTACTCCCCAGTACCAAAAGCAAAACAAAAGCAAAACAAACAATGTATTTAGTGGGATGAATGGAAAAGAAAAGTGACAGGCGAATGTTTTTATAAGATCATGACCAAAAAAAGATTAAGGAAATATCATAACTAAAATAGGGTAATTTGAGGGATTTTATTCTTTCACATAAGTGAGAAATCTTTGTAGAGAAAAATGGGGCACAACAGGAATGGAAGTTCATATACAAAAGGAATAATTTGTGAAGAAGGTTGACAAACTTTTGGCCAAATCTAGATTTTTGTTTTAGGTTTAATTTATTTAGGTCTTCTCTTTCTACTGTTTATTTTCTTAACACATTAGTTTTAGCCTTTAGCAAGTTACATAACCCTTCTAAACTTTAAATTTCTGAACTGTGTAATTAAGAAAATAATGAAGACTATCTCAAAGGTTGTTGTAAGACTCAAATAAAATATGTGTAGAAATGCTTTGTAAACAGCAAGTCACCATATGTAAGTTAATTATCATTTTTGTTGTTATGATTAGACTATTCTGAGATTTCTTTCTACTATCTTTACTTTTTCTGTAGTTCAATATCTCTACATTTCCCAAACATGTATTTCCACTTTATTATTTACTGCATTTAGCAGTTTAACTTCTATGAGACTATGGGAGAAAAGTACTCCTGCTCAAAGCAGCACAGGTTTTTCTTTTCTTTTTTAGAACATAGTTTATATTCAAATTCTGCAATCTATTTTAAAGCTTTGCTTAGGCATTTTAGGGAGTAAGGATTATTTTTTATACCCCAAACTGTATTTTATAAGAGAGAATATGGCCAACACCATGGTGGATCTGAGACTTTTTCCCTGTGGCCCGCTGAAGATTCATGGATGCTGGAAACATGAGCTTCCTGGGTTAGAGACAAAGAACGCCATTTATTATGTCAAATAATGCCAGTAGCTTTTACCTCCTGTTTGGTGTGGTTCCCTTTCTTCATTTCTTGCTGAGAATTATGAAAAATATCAACTGACATATGCATAAGCAGTGAGTTGTATCACAGGAGGAGATCCCCAAGTTTAGAGAACCCGAGTATTTTATAATGGACAGTAAACAAATCTTCTCTTTGTTCAAGAGGGAGCCGTAATCTCTGTCTCCCAGGGTGGTTTACTTTAAAAACATCCTTGAAATAATAGTCTGTAAAAAAGGCACTTAACGTCTCTGATGTAAGACCAACAGAAACAGAAAAAAAACCTGAGAATTATCTTCAAATTTAAGCATACACTAGGCATTAATACCACAATCAGTGTCCAGAAAGTGATGAAGAATACATAATTCCCCATCAGACTGTCTCCCAGTACAGGCAAAGGTGTTCTTGAGACTGTGCATTAAAGTCTATTTGACTTGGTCTCTGATCTCTCATCTTTTCCTTTGCCCTACTCCAGCATTCTCAAATCTACCCCAATTATTCCCTAACTTCAATGTAGGAGACTTATCCACTTTTCTATATTCATCCAGGGAATATGAAGAATTTAGGTTCTGGTATTTTTGGAGACTCCCAATGAAAAAGAGACTTAATTCATGCATTTTATTTAAAGAAAGAAGTCCCTAACCCAAGTGTGCTCCCCACCCACCCCCGACACTACCCATATGCATGTACACCTTTTTCTTGCAAGTATCAGTCGCCATTAACTGATTTCCCAGTACTTTATTATAGAACACAGAAAAAAAGTGTTTCAGAGAAGGGGACAAGCAGCCTCAATCTTGCCAGTTTCACCTTTTGCAAAATGCTTTGAGAACTCCTTGCAAGTGAATAAATGTCCAGAATGCTGCTTACCTTCTACCTGATATCATAAATACCTTAGCAGCAAAGTGTATTACTATTTGAGCTTCAGCAGCTGCCACATGATGGATGGATTCTAGATTTTCATCTCAGTTTCTTCCAGTTTACAAAATTCCACTTACCCTTAAAACTAATCTCAAAACTGAGGTTAGTGGAAAACCAAAGGTCTCACATTAAAAATCAAGAAAGCAGTAAAAGGCTGGCAACTGCACCTTTGCCATGGTCAAGGGACTCCCCCAGATGTTTACACAATTCTGTTAAATATTTATGGTTTCCCTATGGATATTGGAGAGTTGTTCTTGGACCACATGCACCACTTCTCTGATCTTGTTCTCCTCTGCAGCTTCAGGGGCTCCTCACATACATATCACTTTCAGTGGTCAGACTACTGAAAGTTATGTCAACAGGGGAAATGGACTAAATACTAATAGTCCTCTGAGACTTCGTCCTGAATTTATCTTCATTTTTCATGCCAACACTTTGGACAATTTGCACTTTTCTCAGGATATCACGGGACAGGAGCTTCAATAAGACACTGTTATCAACAGTCCTGCCAAATCCATCACCATGGCATTTTGTCCACTTCTAGGAAAGAATCCCTTGGAAACAATCTGCCAGTTTGTGCCACAGTTCTCCCCCACCCCAAGACTGTACTGCAGCAGAAAGTGGGATGTCCTTTAGGAGAATTGCATGAACTTGCCTATGATATTCCCCCTATTTATAAAGATGAGGCTTAGAAATTCTAATTCCAACTATCCATGACATCTACCGTCTCAGCTTTCCATCACATGTTCTGTGGTGATATATCATTCATGCCTCTGGAACTATTTCTATTTTTTCTTAGTTTTCCTTAATCTCCGACTTCTCTTCTTGCTTCTGCCTAAATTAATTAAAATCACAAGGATGCTAGACATCTTAGGGAGATTGATGTTGGCAGGCTGAGGTTGGCACTGGGCCATATATTGCTCCTACCAGTTCTTGATTGTCAATTGGCTGTCGTTTGCCAAATTGTTCTCTCTTGTGTCTGTTGTAAAAACTTCACAGTATATCACAAAATTGTATACATTCTATGATCTCTTAATTAGGTGGTCAAGGCCTTATATATGCATCATGGCATTTTCTAGCATGTTGAATATTTGCTTTCTGAACTGTCAACTGCACAAATTCAGTAAAACAAGGGTGTTGCTACTTTGTCTAAGTTTTTCCATTCTCCACCTGGAAGCCAACATTTTAATTGTCCTACATTTCACAGATATTTCAGAGTCCATACTTCTGTTACATTCAAATTTTTATTCCCCAGAACTTTCTTAATAGTATCATTGGATATTTTGATATTTCAAGACATGGTGACATGGAGCAGAAGCCATGCTACTTACAGTTCCATGTCCACACAGAGCTAAGCTATGAATGGCTTAGATGTGATGTAGGCTCCTGCAATTTTACCACATCCTTTATGGATCTTTCTTCTCCATAATGAATTCCCATATTTCTTTGTGATCATTGCATATTAAATACTGGATAAATTATTCTATAGCAGGTGACTTTACACAGTGTTTCCTGCAGGGAATTTATTTGAGGGACATTCTGTCTGATACACATTAGTAAAACTTGATCCTAATTTTGGAGTAGAAACATTTTCAATGTTTTATTTCCACTAGCAAGTTTACTACTGGAGTCTTAAGTGTTCCCACATTGTTGGTATTACTTTCTCAAAGTGTTCTGAACTTCTCTGTCATTAGTGAAATGCCACAGTAGAGGCTTCTGGAACTATCTATGTATGGTATGCACAGATTTAGGTGTGGCCTTTCCACAGGTCAAAAACCCTGGGCAATATTTTCTCCAACAATTTTCATGCTATTTATTACTCTACACAATTGTTAAAGGGAGTCCAGGTCCAGGCTGTGTTCCACAAAGACTGTAATACTATGAGTAGTTGATCAAAAGCACATCTAGAGTACAAAGAATGGGGCAGAACACTTGCTCATTTGTTTTGTGACCTTTCTTCTCCTGTTTCCCTTCCTGTTTCTTTTTGTAGTCATTTGCAGGATCTTGGTTCCATCCTGCCTGAGTCTTGCAAGGTCAAAGCTGTCAAGACCATTATTTTGGTGTCCTGTGCAGTATGGGTCAGCTATTTATTATTCATGGAATCATCCCATGTTAGCAAAAGATATTAGCAAAAAGATAGTTCATTGGGTCTATTTTAGAGTATTCAGTCTAGTGCATTTTTAAGGCAAGCCAAATGATTATTGCTGATAATATATCACTCCAAGCATATCTTGAATGGCATATAATTCTAATACTTATAAAAAACTTATTGAGAGTGTATCATAGGTTACATTATCCTAAGCATATATGCTTTAACTTTATTAACATAACAATTTCCAAGCAAGTCTACAAAGCCGGTAGTTATTATTGCCATGAAGATGAGGAAATTGAACCCCAGAGAAGTTCAATACTTTTCCTAAAGCCACAGAGATAAATTTTATAACCATGGTTCAAAGCAGGTGGATAATTTCCAGAATCTGTGCAATTAATCACTTTGCTATGCTAGATTTTGATATGCTATCTTTTGTGTGATAGTTAACTAAAAACAAAGCAAAAACCAGAAAATTATTCCCAAACAGATATGAGACTAGAAAGCAAGAAAAAGAATGAAGGGACGAGGAAACTTGTACTGCCATAAATTCAAATTATTTATACAAGATACAAATATTTGATATGAAAAAGAAGATATAATATTGACTATGATATTGCCTGGAATCCTCTTGGCTAAGAATAGGGTAATTTTGAAAATGTCTTCAGTACAATCTTGAGGGTAGATTTGAGAGAATTCTTATAGTTTCGAGTCATTAGAAAGCAGCAAGAGGCTCATAAAATAACCCAAGATTATGGACAGAGGCTTCCATGAGGGAATATATTTCTCCTGGGTGGAATCTGTCTACAGGCTTCAGGGAAGAAGGATGAGAAGGTCGGGTAAGTTGTTTAAGCACTTAGAAGCTCCTCTCACTTTTACTGCAAGTTTAACACTGCTAGTGTGTGCAAGCCCCTAAGCAATGTAGGCGAAAATCAAGTAGGTCGCCTCCAGCAGGAGCAGGAAGAAGAAATGCTGAAGGCCTGATCTAGTAAGTGGGCCAAAGAAAACTTGCAATATAAATGCAATTGACAAAAATGCCATGAATCAAAAAGGCTCAGGCACCTCCGTATTTGTGTTCCTTCATCCTCCATTTATGGTACATCCTTTATTGATATATTGCAGGGATAGGGATTCAGTTATGGCTTTTCTTTCAGTAGAGAGTAATTTTGAAGGAAAGAAGAAACTGCCTGGATTATTTAAAGTGTGAACTGTTAAAATGTATGTTTGAAGAGTGGCAGCATCATACTGTTAGTGTCTGCAACAACCCTGATCTAGAGAGTAGTTCCTCCATTTAAGCATTACATACCACTTGGGAACATACATAGAACAACAGTGTTGAAAAGTGGATGCTCTGTAAATTTCTGCTTACCTGGAATGTGTGCTGTGTGTGTGTGTGTGTGTGTGTGTTTAAATAGTTTGACTTCTTCAGTAAATTAGCTGTCTTTTTGGGACTACTAAACATGGAAAAGATAATATTATTTAAAGGATCAAAAAATTAAGATTGCATGATTCTTTTTAAAAAATCAATGAAAATGGACCCCTAAATTATGTTTTGTATGATGTCATGTACTCTGACCCTGAATGGCAAAGACAGGTTACAGTAATTTTTAGAAGGGTAAAGGTAAGTGAACCTAATCTATTTTCTACTCTGATAAAACTCCTCTTTGGTTGGTTCAAAGAAAATCATACACAAAAATTTCTCCAAGTTGAGGATAATAAATTTTTGCAAATCTTCATGATTTTTCAAATATGATAAAATGTAGCATTCTGAATTCTGATGAGGAAAAATAATATTTTGCTAATTTTATTCCACAAAATAGCTGAATTTGATTTATCTTTCACTTTTTTTCCAGTCTCTCTTCTCTCTTATATTTTCTCCTATTTCTCTCCCTCATTCTGTCCATTTTCTATCATAATCAATGAGTGGGGAGGAGAGGAAAGTATTCTAATTGTCAGAATCAAAATTATTATGTTTTCCACATGCAATCTTACTTAATTGATCTACTAGTATTTGTTTAGGGAGAGTAAAAAATTAAATGAAAAGAAACAATCTGAATTCGGAAGAAAAGCCAATGGTGATTCAGGTTATGCCTTTCAGATAATTTCCAAAATAGGAAGGAACAGGGGAAGCATTTATGTTACCAGAGTATTATTGTTTTTGTTTTTATTTTGGTGAGACAGGTTTTTTTAGGGGTGCTGATTTTTACACCTTGTTTTCCTTTTATTTTAGTCAAAATGGTAATCGGATTTTAATGCAGATGTTACTTTAAAATCTGATATTAAAAAGTCTGGATAGTCTGCTCTTTTAGTTATCAGTTAAAACTTGCTAAAAACTTAAAATCATCCATGTATTTGTGCTTTTTCTTCCTGGTGAGATTTTATAGTAACTTTTTTTCCTCTAAAGAATAATTCTGTTACAGTACATATAGCTTATGTTTAGTATAGCATAGAGGACAATTTTTAAAATGGAAAAGACACTTTAAACGGCTGACTTTAGGAATAAAAAGTAGTAATTTGAAAGATCAGAAATAGAATTTAGGAGAATCAATTAAAAATTACATTTTTTAGCTTATCTACATATTTCAATACTCTTAATTTAGTGATTCTCTCTCCTACCTAATTTGGTTTAGTTTGTACTGAAATCTCACTGCTTTCTTAATTGCTTTTTCTGAACTATTTTTTTCCACTTAATTTTCTTTCAATGTGAAAAGATATCTTAGACCTTTAAAATTGTCTGAAATGAGATAATTAAGCATAAATTTCACTCTTTAATTTAAAATGTATTATTTACAGGAAAAATAGTTAACTTGGTTTAAATCCTTGGTGAATTCAGCTGAAAATGGATTGCATCATCCCATTGTTCTTAAGGTATTAAGTAGGAAAGTATATTTGAAGACATTCCTGATTTCTGAGATGTAAGAAAAATATTTCTGGAAATACATCTTCATTATCAGTCCTTTCAGTCTTTGGTGGCGTTGTACTGGTTGGAACAGTTGAAGAAACTAAACTGTCATCTCTTTGATCCTTTACAATAATTCTTCCATGATCTCACTACTTCCATGTTCATCCATCTCTAGGAGTTCTCCCTTTAACTAGGCCCACACTGACTTAATTCTTCTATTCTCTTATCATTTTTGTCAACCTTAAAATGTACTCTAGAAATGCTAGTCCTATGAGACTTGACTAGATCTATTTACTATTCCATTTATCTAGCTGACTGGCTTCTGCTGTCAGCAATCCCCAAACCATTAATCCTAAGGTTGAAATGGTCAATATTCAATTCTTATTTTGCCTTCACTCTTCAAATTACTTAGGTTATATGTGATCATTTCTTCCTGAAATATTCATCTCCCTTACTTGCAGATCTGTAATTTCTACTTTCTTAACTCTTTCTGTACTATTCTCTTCAATCTCCCTTTTAAATTCTTCCTTCTCAACATGACCTCTAAATATTGGCTGGTTCTGGATTATTCTCCATTTTAAAATTTAACTTTAATTTCCTATATGATCATCTGTTCCAAGGCTTTAAATACCACATATGTGACAATGACTTCCAAATGTATATTTCTAAATCAATCTTCTCTCAATTTCAGCTCTAAAAATGCAGCCATTTAGCTGACAACTTCAATTAGATGGCTCACTGGAATTTCACATTTAACAATTCAAAAATTGAATTCTTGATTTCCTTTCTTCTCCATCAAAAATAAAAAGTGAAATACAACTTTGTTCCTTCTTTTAGCTATTGCATTTTGAATTTATACTATCAACTTTCCATAAATTGGGAAAAAAGTTATGACTCATAATGGTTGCTCAACTTGTGTTTCAACATATCAACTGTCTCAACACATAAACTGCCAACAGGTCAACTCTCTAATTTTCCCCATTTCTAAGTTATGTTGCTTCCACTGTCAACCCAGTTACCTCTATTTCTCTTCTGAAACTACTGTAGTATCTTACTTCATTGTCATCCTAATTCCCACCCCATGTCTTTCACCAACATATATTTTTTAGAGAAGCCAGAAAAATCCACAGAAGATATAAATCTAAATATGTGATTTCCATGCATAAAACCTTGCACATAAAGTAAAATATATTTCCTTTAAGTTATATAGATAATCTCTGGCCATCTTTCAAGCCATCTGACACTATTCTCTTCTGTTTACTATGACCACCTCCACCAATCTTGTCTTACTCTGCTCCCTTCCTCCATATTTTCCTTCTGAATTTTTTCTAGGTTGCTTCCTTTTCACCTTTCAGTTTTAATGTAAATGCCAATTCCTCTCTGTGGGTTCTCCTGGCCACTTAAAGTTCTTCCTCCCTGGAATTATCCACCTCTATTTGTTCTTCATTTCCTTCACCACAGTTAATGTGATTTGAATTTATGTATTTGTTTTTTATCATCCATTGTCCTTGAAGATAGTTTATTTATTCACAATTCTATATCCAACTGATGAATGCAACATTTAACACACAATGGGCTTTCAATAAATATGGATGAAAAGAATCAATTACAATTAAGGTAAATAGGAAAAATAGCTCTAGTGTTCATATAAAGGACATATTGAAGGTTAGAAATGCTTTGGTATAAATAAGAGATTTCTGACTTTAAATTTTCACTATTCCTAGTCATCGGTATGTTGTTAACTTAGGTATGAATAGACACATTTTGAAATACCTAAATAACTCAGTGACTATGGAATAGTGTCATAGAAATTCCTGGAATCTAATAGAGCATATCCACAGACAGGACAGACACCTCAACATACTTACTGCAAATACTTGAGTTGTTCTGAGATAATAACTTTAAATTTGAGACAAAAAGTATTCTTTCAATGCACTGCAGTTTGTAGGACTAAATCAATTTAAGTACAGAGCCACTTCATGCTTCAAATTTTTCCAGGTTCTCTCAGTTGAGTCAGTATGATAATTTTGAGTTAGAGTTTCATGCCTTAAATCCAACAGAAAAGTTGTAGCAGGGAAAGAATACCATCTTCCATAGCAATTCATATGCTGCACTCAAACATTTTCTAACTACTCATCCAATGATCTACTGTATTTGTTGAGAGTATTTCTGCTTTCTTGTACTTCTCTTGATTAAATTTGAAATGATTTTAATTTTTCATGAAGCTTGGTTAATGTAAGACTAGTTCACTGGAAACTGTAATGTAAAACATAATTTCCTGATTACATAATCTGCTTAAAATGATTTGAAATGTTTTAAATGCCCAATCTAAGGAAATTCCTGCATGTATTAATAGACACTACTAATTGTCACATCTGACATCTCTTTAGGATTTTTTACATTCAACAAACTATGTTATAAACTCCATGTTGAAATACTCTATGGCATAATTTGGAAAACAATGAAACACTATTGTACCTCAATGTTGTATAAATCAAGATCTATTGGTTTGTTTAGTTTTCTGTTTTTGTGTGGTGCAAGGAGTTTAAACCCAGGCCTCATGCATGCTATACTCAGATACACAGCCAGCCCCCAAAGGAGGTGTGGTAAAAATTTAAAAAACACACATGAATTTAAACTTGATGCCAAAAGTTTTATTGTAGATCCAGAATATGTACTTTTTATATGAAAGGTGACCGAGTCTGTCTTAAAACCACAAAGGATCATTAGATAATTGAAGATTGAATGTTACAAGGTAATTTCCTATACTAAGCTGGCATCAAAAAATGTATTGAAAGAAAAAGAAATAGTACCTCTCTTATCTATTTTATTTTTCTTCATCGATCTCTTTTCCCCAAAATATTCCAAAACATTATATGGAATATATGGACATGTTTTGGACATGGGGGTTGGTGGTGGCAATGAAGTTCTATCTGAATATTTGTAACTCTCTGAATCTTGTTCTCTTTGGAACTTGTATTTATTGGTTATACTGTTCATTTGATACTTCATTTAGTTATATGCCTTAACCTAATAGGTTTATTATATATATCTATAGATAGGTAAATGCATCTCTCTATATAATATATACATATGTAAATACATAAATGTATAGATATATAAATATATATTATATATTCTTATATATTTATATACTTACATTATAAGTAAGTATATATATTATATATACATATATCTATATATATATATGTCTACAATAAACTTTTAAAGGCACATTGAGCAGAAATGAAGAATATATGGTTAGAATTAAACTGCCTTGCTTTGGATTTGCAATTTGGGGTATGTTCCTTCATCTCTGTGTCTCACTTTTATCTGTAAAATGTGTATAATTATAATAGGGACATAGTCCAGCAAATGTATTCCCACTCATTATGATAATTGGTCTATGAAATAATTCATTGGTAAATACATATAACTGAAGGCAAGGCCTCCGTGTACCATTTATTCCCCAGAACTGTGCACATGAGGTATTCTGTATGTATTAAATGAATGACAGATATTGGGCAAAACATAGAATATAAAAGAAAATGGATGCCTCGCATTTGGAGATGACAGAGTACAGATTGAAAGAAAGCAGGAGACAGAGGAAGATAGGCAGGGGAGTAGCATATAAAAGAAAGCAAATAGTCTAAAGGTTAGATACACTCAATTATTTAAATGAATAAATATTTGCTGCTACTTTATTTTCATTTTTAAATCGCAAAATTTGCCTATTGTTATAGTAGTGTTTGATTTCAAGTCTTCGCACTTTCATAGAATTCTATCTTCTCTTTTTTTCCCTATCCCCTGCAAATATCACTATCTGTATATCTCTAATATACAGATTTTGAGTATATCATAATACAAATATATTTTTGTATTAGTCTATTTTCATTGCCAATAACACAATACCACACAATGGGTAAGTTTTAACAAAATAGAGGTTTTGGTTTATATTTCTGGAGGTCCAAGAAAGAGGGTTTGCTTCTAGTGATGACCTTCTTGCTGGTAGAGTTCTCAGGTGATGCAGGGATCACCTGGCAAGAGACAGGGAGCTCATGTGCAAAGTCTCTTCTGTTTTTTCTGCCTCTTATAAAACCACCAGTATTCAGTCATAGGGACTGCACTACGATGACCTTTCCTATTCCTACTCAGCTCCTAAAGGCTTGACCTCTAAACACCAGAGTCAGATTGCTTCCATCTTCTCAATCCTTCACAGTGGGGATTAAATTTAAAAGCAGAAACCACTGGGACACAATCAGATCATATCCACACCATGGCCATTTTTCAGCAGCAGTTAGCATGCTGTTGTCTTGATCATCATTCCCTTCTCTTCACCTGGAAGGGAAACTTCCATTTCACTAGTAAGAGTTAGATATAGAATCCTGATTGCTGAAATCTGACTAGAAGAGATTTATTCTTTTTTCTTTGTTTTCTAAATAGTTATTGTTGTCATCTTTTGCCTTATGTTGCAGCTATTTTCTAATTCCATCCTTCCTGTCCTGTCCTCAGAGCTTTCCTAGGCTTGAGACACTGTGGCTAGATGGCAGGAGGCAGAAGGGAAAGGGTTACTGCAGGAATTTAAAGAACTGTCTGTCCTTGCTACCAGAGCATAGCAAGTCACTGAACCTGGCTATTCATTGCTTTCTTTTTTATGTATGAGTGTTGTCATTCTCATCAATGCCTACTGGTTCAGGATTCTAGAACTGAATTCATCAGAGGGGGCAGAGTTAAGTATTTGAATTAACAATGAACAGAAATTGGACCTCCCCTGATTTATCCATTTTATTTATGTTTCTGGAAAATACCTTTAAACTACTTTCAATAGTTACTTGTAGGAGTATTGTACAATGGCCCAATTTCCCTTGATATTTTTGAAACAAATGTGCTTAGCTGTTAAGGGCCCCCCCTTCCGTGAGTGTATAGAGGTTTAAGACTCTTAAGAATTCATGTCCTAATCTTCTGGAACATTGGTATTATCACAGTTTCCCAGCAGAAGTCACGATTTATGTGCTCAAGGGAAAACCTGGAGTTTTTCCCAGTTGGTATCTGGGTTGCTTTCTCTTGGATTAGCACATAGTAGAGAAATTCAGAATTAGGCCTGGCAGATACGAGACGCCTACTGATTTTCTGTTGTTGTTATCAGAACTGATTCTTGGTATCAGCATCATGCCATAATTTGTGTGCTTCTGCATGTACATGTACATTTGTGTTATTATGTTTCAATAATGTGATTAAAAATAGACTTTACCATGTAATATATCATTATTATCAATATGTGTGGCAGGAATATGAGAACAGATACTAAACAGACAATTAGTTTTGACAATATAATCTAAATATTGTGTCACATGTTCTTATTTTAAATACATGCATTTCCCTGGCAAGAATAAAAATGTATTCTGATTAAGACACCTCTCATTCAAATTCTATTAAACATTTAAAAAACAACAAAAATTCCTTACAAATCAAAGTCTAATGTTTTTTTTTTCCAGTTTTTTAAATCAAGTTTCTCCTTGATTATTTTGTTACTTTTTTATGTTTCTTTTTTTATATTCCTTTATTTTATTTATTCATTTTTTAAATGTGGTGCTGAGAATCAAACCCACTACCTCACACAAGTTATTTTGTTACTCTCAATCTCTTAAGTTTATATGTTTTCATCTCTAATTATTTGAGTTTTTTAAATATGACAATACTTGGCTGGATTTTATCTTTCTCTTTTCAATTAAAACCAAATTTTGTGCCTGAACATTTTATAAATTCTTATTTCTGGTATAACTTGTCATAATTTCCAATATTTGTCAAGCCTTGAGGTATGCTCTCATTGGGATGAATAACTTAAAGTATCCCAATAACATTGCCACATTTGTATGTGAAGGGGAAGACATAAAACAATATCAACAAAGTAATGTTAAGATTGTTGAGAGAATTTAATCAAATTAAAGCAACCTGAGGTTGGGCTTCAGAAAGCTCTTTACCTTAGTCGTTTCCCAGAATCTCAAAAACTGGGACTGAGTCTGAAATTTTGTATCAATTTGAAAAGAGGGAAAAATATTGATACATATTATGTTAGGAACATCATATATTCAGAAAATCATATTAATAGTCTGTGAGATTTTATGTGTTGAGTATGTACTACTGGCCACGTAGAACAGAAAGCCAGACTTATCATCAACATTTATCCCAGAATGACACTTGTAGAAGTGAAGGAAGTCATTGTTATTATGAGCATATGCTGGTTTGGAGTATTGGCAGAGAATGTATGTAATCATCCAACAATATGAAGCAATCTTTATCATCTGTAGAGCATTGTATGATTTCCTTTGCTCATATTATCCCCTTTAATCATTGTGTCAAATTTACAAGATTGTAATATTTTTTGGACCAAGAAAAATAAGGTTAATAGGGGTGATACATCTCTTATGTGCAGGCAGAAGTAGCCCTTGGATCTGCCTGATTCCACTGTCCATGCTCTTTATTCATTTGCTCTTTTGGTGTGTAACCAAAAATCTGTCTACCAACAGCTAGAGACTAAAACCAACATCAGCAATTGCTACAATAACCTCCAAGCACCAAGGTGGTAAACATAGGTGGTAAATATAAATCTTGGTGGAGGATGCAGTAACACAAATCCTGACAAAAAGTGGCTATGATATATACATATTTATCTTTATATATATATATTTATACACACATTATTTTCCATTTCACAGTTTAATATTAATAAAAAAAAAGCTCAATGTTATCATTAAGGATTCTGGATTTCCTATCACTTTACTTGGTTACTCTTGGTGTTGATTTGACCTCTGGTAGAAAGGTAGCTCTAACAGTCACATCCAATATCCAGAAGCTGAAATAAAGACAAGCTTTCTTGATGCTGTGTTTTATGAAAGAAGGTATTTTCTCCCAAGACATACTCTCACAGTCCATTGAACAGAATTGTGCATCACAGCCAATCTCTAGTTGTGATGAATTACAGAACTGAGAATGAATATTGAGGAATTAATGTGTGATGTTCACATTGGTTCTCCAATAATTAAGAAAAAAAATACAGAGATGAGGAAAATTCATGGCATTAAAAAAAAGATTGAGTGAACATTAAAATCACACATAACTATATTACTAAAACATGTTTAAAATGTGATGATAGAATAGAAATTTCCAAAATTACTCACTAAAAGCAAATGCATAACATGCAAGTACAAGTAAACAACTTCAGTTCTTAGTTCTCAGCACACTAACAAAAATTTTTAGATGATGTAACTGCTAGATTATAACTACTGAACATAATTGAATGAAGAATTTTATAAAAATCACTAAAGATTCAAAGAGATTATCATTTCTTAGACACCAAATTAGAAAGTTTAGAAAAATGAAACAAGGTGAAACGTTTAAATCATGACAATAAATGTAGAAATAATTTTTCAGATAATTTGCATGTAGTCTTATTTTGAATGAAAAATTAAAGTCTGATTATATAGTTTATGGGTAACAGAGGTAAGGCAAGTTAAAGCAAATTGGTCAAATGAGAGTGATGAAATAGATGCCCCCCTAGGAGAAGGTATCTTATGGCAGTAAACTGCTTTGTCCCTTCATTCTGGTGGCACTCCAGGCACACCCAACCTGGTGCAGTTGTGCTGCATCATCTCTCAATTACTGTTCATTTATGTGGTAGCTTTACATTTGCAAGAGCAAACCTGGTGGGAGAAAGTCGAAGAAAGATGCCTGCTAAGTATATGGATGAGACTAGCTTATTGCAACAGCAAAAATTAGGTGCTGAAGTATTTAGAATTGCTTATCTACATATCACTTCCTTTCCTTCTAAGACTTGCTAATGGGAATAGTTGGAAGTTAAAAAAAAAAAACCTAATGTGCTAGAAATTCAAGCAGTAAAAGTCCTTGGAAAAGTTCTAGTTATTAATAAAATTATCATTTGCTTTTCACAAGTCTTTGAACACTCTCAGTCTAAATAGGGCACCAAAAAAGTCAAAGAGCAGTCTACTTCTTCTATGAGCCTTGTTTTTCTGGATTTCACAAACCTTCCCCATCTATTTTTAGATCATATTTAGTACATCACTGTGTTTATTTTTCTTCTTGGCTTAGATCATGTATCCTCAAAGCCATACTTACTAGAAGGGAGGAAATCATAGTGCTATGCTAGTTGTGGGTTGGTGATAAAAGGGAACTGGAGATACGGGAAGAATTTACTGATGCTACAAAATTGCTATGGTGCATTTTCACAAGGCTAAATTTAACCTAACCAAACACACATGGCATTTTAGTTGTTGAAATTATATTGCCTTAAAAATGAGTTTTTATACCAAAAATAGTTTCATGTGGGAGCTGAGAGAAGAATTAATGGAGTGAAGAGGGCTGAAAGATTGAAGCCTAGGGTATTTGACAAGAGAGATTCCATCAGAAAATGTGAAATGGAGATAATTTATTTGAGACCCTGGGAGTTATAATTTAGAATATTCTACAGACATTGTTAATTTTCAGAGTTCAGTATGCTAATATTTCTTCGTGTGAAATTATTTCATATTAAAGAGTGACTTTAGAAGGATATAGTAGAATCAGAAATAAAAAATAAAAAACAGAAAATATTTAAATGTCCATGGAGTAATCTATTTGTTCTATTAGGAAACAAAAACTCTACATTCTGTGAGTACATAAAGGAAAGATTTTAATTTGCTTTATTCTAAAGTAAAGTGAAAAATTTTTCATCATTTAAATGAAAGAAAAACAGGAAAGATAACTGAGTCTAGCCTTTAATTAACCTTTCTTAGTTTCAGACCAATTTCTAATTATTATATGTCATTCATGCTTGCAATATAGGTATTTTTTTCCAAGTGTCCAGGAAAAATTACAAATTAAGGGAAGAAATCATGTAGGATCTCAGTGACCTAAAGGAGTTAAAGGATTCAAGCATGGCTATTAACTGTGACATTTTTGTGCACTAAATTTACTGGAAATCAAGGAAGTAAGTACAAACCTAGGAATTTCAGACTGGAAATCTAGCAGAGATAAGCTTTTTTCATGTTAATGCAACACCCTGATAGACTTAAAATGCTTCTGGGGATAGCTGTGTAATGGATCCATTGTTCGCTTTTTTTACATGTAGTCTAAAGTGAGAAGACATATCTACTTTAAATTGTCCTCTCCCCTTTCCCCTTTACTGCCTAAAACACTGCAGCATCATTGGTCCGGTTATTGTAGAAAGTTGATGTGAGACCTGTTTGTCAGGCAGATATACAAATTCATTTTGTGGAAGACATTAAATTAAAATTTAAGAAAAAAAATTCTGGCATAAACACATCTCTTAATGTTATACATTCTTCATTAACAGACATTTTTATGGAGAATCCCAACTTTGTTAGATGTCCCTTGGTAAAGCTCTACACTGCTCACATGAGGGAAGTTAAAATACAACCACTCTGCTCTCCTTGTGTGACACCTCCCTTTGTGATTCCCCCCCACCTGCTGGGTCCTCCCTGTCCTTGAATGGGAGTCCTTGACTTGATGTTTCACTCACTCTTTTTGATATGACCTTGAAAACCCAGCCCCTTTTTATTATTTCATTTTCAGACCTTCTGGAAGCTATAGTTTGCAGATAAATATTTAAAACTATTGTAAGTGAAATCACAATTTCATTTCTACTGCCTGTTTGTCTTTTAAAGTACTTTTATTATTCGCTGCCACAATAGTGATGGAGAAATTTCAGCCTCCATTGAAAGTCCTCACTTCCACAAGTTTAGTTTTTTATGTTCTTTTAAACTGTTGTTAAAAATAGATGTTTTAATCTCCTCATCATTTGTAAACTTCAAGCAACTTCAGGGATAAATGGAGGAGGACTGATATGACAGAGGCCTTCCAGAATTAAGAAGGCTTTGGAACTGTCCCTCAGTTGTCTCCCTTTCACCTTCCCAGTTTTCAGAGAGGCATGTTTCTTGAGTCCTACAGGGTTACACAGCTGTTTAGTGATGAGTCTCGGGTGATCACCTGGAACGCTTTCATCCTAGCATAGTTGTGTCCTGTGTTTTGTGAAGATCCTCTTGCCATTTGCTGGGAAAAGGAAAACAATGAATTAGAAGCAAATATTCTGCTCTCATCAGTCTACCTGGGTGACTCTACCAGCTAATGTCCATGTTTTACTTCCTTTGATAATCTCTTCTGTTAGATTCATTTATCTCCAGTTATTATTTTCATCAAGTCTTTATCCTATGTACACTCCTTCATTGTGTACAGATTCAAGCTCAGTGCCCTGATTCTATTCTTATTAACTTTTGACAGTGAAATCTTTTTTTTAAACCCCTAATCAATTTTATCTTCTTATATTTTAATTGGACTCTTCATCGTTTTGGTGGAGAAAGAAGAACATTTAGGAAGTATTAATGCATAGTCCTTGAAGAGTATCACATATTTTTCTCTTTTTGCATTTTTACTTAATTAATTTTTAGTTTATTTTTATAATTTTATTGGTACACTATAATTATACATAAGAGTGGAATTTGGTTTGTTTTCATGCATGCACAAGAATGATTTGGTGAATTTCACTCCCCAGTGCCTCTCCTTTTCTTCCCTCCCTCCCTTCCTCTGATGTCCTTCCTCTCCTTCCTATTTTCATGAGGTATACCTCTTTTTCTCATTTTTCTCTCTAGCTTCCACATATGAGAGAAAACGTACACCCTTGAAATTCTGAACTTGGCTTATTTTGCTTAACATAATATCTTAGGTTCTATCCATGTATTCACAACCATTCCAATTTGCCAATCAACTTGCCTTCTTCATATTGCTAATTATTTATTACTTGTTTGGGGACTCATGTTCCTTAAGAACATGTTTGCTTCATAATATGATTTTATATGTAGCAAAATAAAAACATTTTGGCACAAGTATTTTGGGGAACAATCGGGAAATGATTTTTTAAAATATATAAACATTACTCAGAAGTCTTGCTATTCTAGAATAAAAAAGAATAATTTGCAGTGGATGAATTTATTTTTAAAAGGAACATGTAAAGAGCATTCTGTGACAACTGCAGTTATTAGAATATGACTTGGATATTAGATTAGGAATGCTACCAATGATTTTAGGTGTTTTAATGGATTTAATTATAACTTTGTAAAGAATGTCCTTATTCCTAGAAATTGGATACTGAAGAGCATATGGAAGAGGTGCCATGATGTGTAATTATTTTAATAAAATTCTAAAATATCTATACGTACATAGGAAAGATAAACAAATACCACAAATCATTACAGATGTCAGAGCTAATTTGAAGGCGTGATTTTCATAACAAAAATTTTGTATAAAAACAAAACAATCATATGGAGATGCTCTATATGAGCAATAATACTCAACTGTTTCCTATCATGGCATATCTGGTAGATGATATCATCATAAAAAGCAGGAACTTCTATGGTAGAGATGAAACAATGTGTGTATGAGATATCTCTGTGACAAGTCAGGTCCAAGTCCAACCCTTTCTACCTCATCTATGTTATTTCTGATGTGCATCAATACAATCTTGTCTCTTCAGTGTGACTTTACACTAAAATTGATAGCTGTTTTTCAATTCCAGTATTCCTATTCTTCATAATGATCTACCACAGAGCAGAATGGAATGAACATAGTGTATATTTTCTGCCAACTCAATATATTTAATGCAGAATTACAGATAAAATTATCTATTAGGTATTTTAATAATTAATTACTATAGCAACTTATGAAAAATAGGTGCTTGCTCTAATTTTCATTTATTCTTTTTATTAAATAATTGAGTTGGGCATTATATTAGGACCTGAACATAAAATGGCTAATAAGATATGATCTTGGTCCTCAAGGAATGTATACAATCTAACTAGGTGACACAGAGGCACGAACAGGTCATTACAATAGAGGGCACATGAGAAAACTCTTATAGTTAGAAAGAAACCAAACTCTAATTACCTGCTGAAAAGAAAGAGAGACACAGAATTTATAGACTGACCTGAAAAGTTCCAGGACTATTTCAGTTTCTGGCTTAGCTTTATATCCTCAAGAATTTGTCTTTCTCTCAGTTCTGATTTTCTCTCCAAGAACTTCCTTGTCTTAACTTCTATTAGCAGTGTGACCTCAGCAGTATTAGGTGAATTCCCTACTTTTTTGCAATCCCAGCAGAAAGAGCTATCCTTATTTCTAATGACTGAGAGAAAGTCCTGGAGCTAATGATGCTAAGTGGTGTCTCAGCACACTTACTCACCCTTGCAAGAAATGCCTTAGTTCTGATTGCCCAGTTAAGTGTTCATCCCTATGGCTATGGGTAGAAAGACCTCAGGATCTTTGCTGAGAGTACAAACAAAGGGAATTTTTAAAGGAAACTGATGTGCTACCATAAAAGGGAGGGCGACTTGTGACTGAGAAGTAGGAAGATACCATAGATATTCATGACCTAGAATAAGATGTGACTATTACAAGGTACTGTGGGAAAATAAGACACTATGTAGCTATAAAGAAGATGTTATGTGAATAAAAACCACGGGTCTTAAAGAAAAGGAAAGCCATTTGATATGTTAAAAATCTACCAAGTACTAATAAGCAAGAGGAATACAATAACAAAAATGAAAATAAAATAATGTCATGAGACATGTATGTAAATGACAGTGATCTGTCACTATTTGCATACATTTTACACATGTACCACTAGTGTAGCAATATGAATATTAAATAAAAGTATTAAACACAAGCATTAATAAAATATATTTTTATTAAAGACTCTATTTATCTTTGTCTATGGAGATCCAAACCAATGTAATAATTATCAAGGAAAATAAATTGTTCTTTCTTTCCAGTGTTTTCTCAGATGACTGGTTCAGGCACACATTCTGTCCTCTGTTTAAATTACATCCTACTCCCAGTTTACAGATACCAAATACTTTTCATCTACTTTAGTTTTTATTAGCACTATTACCCTCAAACTTAAATATATGCTTAGATTTAATTTTGTTTTTATTTTATGAGTGAGAAAATTCACTTAATGAATGAAAACATTCATTCAAATAAGTAGTCTCTATATGCATAAATAAATATGCAGCAAATGTATGAAACACTGGGATGATGAAGATCCACTCTAGTTTTAGAAATATGGTTATTTGTAGTGATAATGAGAGGAATATATACACAGATTTTAGTAGGTCTATAATTTTATGTTGATTTTTACAAATGAACTGAAGAAAAATGCAACTGTTTTGACATTTGTTAAATCCATACAGTAGTTTCATAGGTACTTATGATTTTTTCCTCTAAATTTTTCTGTTCTGAAATTTTACTTATAGCATGGTAATATGATGCATTATAATTTGGTAAAACTTCAATTCAGTATTGTTTCAAAAATTAAATTATATTAGGTATGTTAAGAAGCAAAGTTTTTTTAATATCTGGGAGAATTCACAGGTTTTAAAAAGAATATATTGTAAAATCTTCAAAAAAAAAAGGATCCAAAAACATACCACTGACATTAAGCTGCTGATATTTTGGTGGATCTACCAATTTAAATGCTATACAATTCACTGTAGCCTGCTAATTGCATTGGACATTAGCAGAAAAAAAAATGATTATTTTATAAAATTAACAACAAAAGAGAATATAAGTAAAAGATACAAAATATTTACAATCATGATTTGTCCTTTACGATTGAATTGCAGTATTCATGATGACAGGATTGTGCATATTGGAAACAAAATCAAACCTAGAAATGACTAAAACAATATTAATAGTCTTTAATTTATAATAAGATAGTAAACTCTGATTTCAAAGGTCCATAAGAAACTGTGGAAATTCCCAAATCTGATGGCAATTATAATATTACATTTTTCTGTGTTAGAGTCTTCAAAGAAAACAGAACTGTTAGAGTATGTGTATAGAGTGTGTGTATGTGTGTGTAGGAAGGGAGGGGGAGTGTGTGTGTGTGTGTGTGTGTGTGTGTGCGCGCGTGCCCGCACAGAGGAAAGAAAAAGAGATCTCTATTATGAAGAATTGATTCAAAAGATTATAGAGATTGAGAAGTGCCCTGATCTGCTCTCTGTAAGCTGATGTCCTAGGAAAACTGGTGATATAATTTAGTTTGAGACCAAAGGTGTGGGAATCAGCGGAACCAATGGTGTGAATAGCCGTCCAAGAACTGGGGAAGATGAGATAAAATGTTCCAGGTTAGTTGGAAGAAAAAAATGGGTGAGTTTATAAATTCTTCCTTCCTTTATCTTTGTTCTATTTAGGCCCTTAATGGATTGGATGACACCCAAACTGGGGAGGGAAATCTACTTCATGATTTCACTGATTCAAGTGTTAACCTTGAAACACCCGTTAGACACACCAAGAAATAAATATTAATCTGGACACTCCATGGCCAATACATTTGACGCATAAAACTAATTATCCCAAGTTCACCCCATGCCAACTTGACACTCATATATACACCCTAAGCCATGAAATTAAAAAGGATAATATGGTTATAATTCTTCCTCACATGGTACAGCTATCTTGAATGCAAACACAATTGCACTCACCTCTTTCCAGAAGAGAAAGTGAAGTCCTTGGGTGATGTTTACTCTTCATGGTATTTCATAAATACTATGATGTACAATTAATGATACTATGATATAAAATCAACATATCTAATGGTATAATATAAGAGAATAGGAGAGGGAACAAATGCATGCATACATATTCATAGGAAAACAAGGAAGGAAAACTCATAACATTTACAGTCATTGCTTCCTTATTTCCATAACTGGTCACATGGTCATAGTTGTCACTTACAACTACCTTCTTCCAGTATCCATGCTGTATTCCTTTTGTAGTTAGAAAGCACCTCAACCACTCATGATTTGTAACCTGGTTGTATGACCCAGCCTTCAATCCTGAAGGATCGGGGCCATTACTGTTCCTACCTGTGTTGACTCATTATAGTTTTTCATTGACATCAACAAGCATATTAATACTGAGGGATGCCCTAAGGGATGTTCTGTATTCCACAAATACTCTTCCTTACCTTCATTGTGAAATACTAAGTACTAAATACTAAATACTCTTCCTTACCTTCATTGTGAAATAGTCCAATTTCCTCTTGGTATTCAGGATCAATCATCCTCGTCAGTATTATAATTTCTTTCTTTGTTGTTAATTCAAAGATGTCACAATCTTAAGTAGCTGGGCAGCAACCTTAACTCCAAGTTCAGTGGAAAGATTCTATCTTCTGGCAGAAGCATTACTCCCTCTGGCACCAAGACCTCTAGGTCAATAGAGCAGAAACCCAAGGGATCAGGAAGCAAAAATTTTGCCATTCACTCAGGTAAATAGTATGTTTTGTCACCAAACTGGCATTATAACTAAATCTCTAAAAGGCCATTATATCATTTTCTCAAGCCAGTTCCTTAAAATGGTCAGAAAAATAAGAGCAGTGAATTTATAAGCCTGGACCCACTGCTGCACTCTGCTTCCATGAATGAGTTCTCTGATTAGAACCAAGGCTGTGTAGAATAAATAACATGATGATGGATAAGGCATTCCCCAGGTCAGATGAGTATAGGGATCATCATTTTGGTAGAATATTGCATGCAGTGAAAGCAAATCCACATCCAAGCTAAGTGTCTATCCCAGTGACAACAAACAAACAAACAAACAAAAACACTGACTCTTCCAAAATGGAAGGAGTCCAGATAGCTGGCTGATCACCTCAAAGGAACAGTGCCATGCTGGGGACTGAGCACTGGTCTCTGCTGCTGACACATTCTGAATCAGAGGTGACCACAACCAGGTTAACCTCTGTCAGAAGCCCATCCCTACCACCAATGCCCAGTCCTCATCCCTACATAAATGAACACATTGGGTGATGCAAGGGGTGGTTAGGGAAAGAGTCTGACTGGTTTTGAAAGGGGGGCCATCATATCCACTGTCTATTAAAATTCTTGTGTGCTAAGTCACTATTTGATTATCATTCACATGGGACTTAAATATCCTCATGATTTTTACCCAAGCAAGGGCTATCCATATACATCATACCCAAAGTTCTTTGTCACTAGTTTTCCAATCTTCTTCCTTACAAGTTCCTAACCAGTGCAGTCAGATGTCACAACTTATCCTTCAGTTTAGAAAGCATATGTTGAATGTCCCTTACCTTTTGAACCCCCAGAAATTTCAGAGAGAAGGCTTCTAAATGTTAGTCAGATTTATTTTGCACTCTCTGTTAGGCAAATTACTACCAATACATTTAGAGCAGTTGCTGCTTTTCACTACCTACGTCTAGTTATCAGAATGTTGTCAATGACATGGACCAGTGTGGAAGGGAAAAGTGATCAAGATCCTGATGAAACTGGAGAGTTGAAATACCCTTGAGTTAATAGGGTACAGATGTATTGTTGACCTTGCAGGATGAAAGTAAAATTCTTCTGACTGGCTTTATAGACAAATATGTAGAACAAATATTATGCCTGTTCAATTGTGTCTGATAATGCACCGTTTCTCAGTCTTATGTGATTATGAGGCTCAGGTACTCAGGCATAGAAGACAAAGCAATCAATACATCTAGGAAAATAAAAACAGAAAGGAAGGGACAAGAGAGTATTTGAGTGTCACAAGTGAGGTGTGTAGGGATAAAAGGGCAGGGATGTTTGTTTGTTTGTTCTTGTTTAATTTGAGGCAGTAGTGACAGTCAATCATATGCAATCAGGCAGAATGAAGAGAGCAATCCAACAATTTTTTTCTGATCTGCAAAGTTTTATCTGGCATTTCTGTCATATAGAATGCATTTCCAGCATCCTCCTGCCAGAATGACTGCCATTATTTTTCTTAAATGTCACCATAGTATTGATGTAGAATAGTCGCCAGTGCACCTGTTTTTTCCCCTAGGCATTCTAGGAAGCATTTCTGGCTCTTGTGTACTGTGCTTTCCACTTCCTCTTGCCTTTAAAATGTATGATTTATACAAATACGTTGGTATGTGCAGTCTTTCTTCAAGGATGTCAGTTGATGATCTTCCTTGTAGAACTTTTTGTATCTGAGTATATTTTTATATACCTGCATTTTCCTTTTTCTTTACTTAAGTGTTAGTGTTTCTGATGACAAATGTTTTTCTTTATGTATTTAATTTGCGTATTCTTTGTCAATGAATTCAAGAAATTTAAAATGGAAATAATTTTCTATGAAATTTCTTTTTATAAACATTATAATCCCATGGGGGAATTTCTATAGTGAATGTGATTGTGAAATCTTTTCAAAGAAAAATTTTCAGGGAAAAATGTAGGAATATAGATTGAGATTCCTAATTTTAAAATCTGAAGTCTGAAGAGCTCAAAAATGTGGAATAAATTTAGTGATAATCTCACACAGCTAGAAAGTTCCACCTGGCCTTGGTAGTTAAAACACAGGTGCATTAAAAATGTTTATTAAATTGCTTTCAGAATATGTGTGGAAGGTGTATATAAAACATAAATGAATTTCATATTTAGGCTTGGATCTTTTCCCCAAGATTCTCATTATGTATATGCAAATATTCCAAAATTGGAAAAAAATTTCCAACATGAAACATTTGTAGCCACAAGCATTTCAGATAAGGTATACTTAACCTGTACTTTAGGTATGGTGCCTTTTACTTTAAGCCTTTATGCAAAAAGATGATGAAGTGTAACTATACTAAACAACTAAAACTGTTCTCACAGTATATTTTCAAAGTAACTTTCTCAGTTTGCTTGAAAAATTTTTCTTTTTTAAATTTAGCATTATCTCTTTACTTAGGTACACCAGTTTATTTTTATTATGAAAACAAAGATATTTCAGGGTACCAGGATTGTTGTTTATGGATGGATAGAAAAAGTGGCTGATTTTTCTCAAAACATATGAAGACCTTGCTTTAGTTCTGTCTGTCACTGCCTAAATATTTGAGTTGAGGATTTCCTAGTACCAGACCTTTTCTGAGAGGATTCTAAGAGATATTTTCTATTTCCATGCCCTGACCCCAGAACTAAATATGAAAGCAATGGTGATAATTATGGAGATTTTTAACTCTGAGACCTATTATGGATCCTACATCCATTATTTAATTTCATTTTATTGCATCCCTTTGAATAATAATCTGAAATAATATAATTGAAGCTCAAAATATTAAATAATTTTCAAGTATCACACAGTGAGAAAACAAAAAAAGTTAGAATTTAAGTTCAGGGTTATTTGAAACTGTGTCCAGTCTTGTCCCTGCTGAAGAATTCACTAAGTTTTCTAATCATTTAGTTGAATGGAGCAGGAAATTGGTTATGAGAAGTTTCATTCTCATGACCACAAAATGCTATCTCTATTCATCCATTTCCTTACCCGTTTTTTAAAAATTATTATTGGTAACTCTTTTAGTAGGTTCTTATTTACTTCTCTATTGCTTCTTTTAGAGAAAATAAGAAGAATCTAATATATATGTTATTGTAATTCCCCTTCTTAATTAGAACTTCTCTAAAGTATATTTCCTCTTGCACTCCATTTTTTTTTCTTTGTTACCTAAACCCTGAAGCTATTTCCATGGTAATATACAGAAACTTTTCTCATTTCTTCAAAACTACATTGTGCTCTTTATTACATAATGAAATTTTCTTTTTTCTTTGTTTTTTGGTGCTGGGGATTGAACTGAGGGCGCTTAACTACTGAGCCCTATCTCCAGCCCATTTTATTTAGAAACAGGGTATTACTGAGTTTCTTAGGCCCTCACTAAGTTGCTGACGCTGGTTCTGATTTCATGATCCTCCTACCTCAGCCTCCTAGCCACTGGGGTTATAGGTGTGCAGCACAACTCCTGGTTACTAATGAAACATTCTAACAGTTCTTTTTTGCACACACACTCACACACATACGTTCTTGTTTTTTAATTGGTGGGATCCTGTGTCCTTCATTTATCCCATAGCAGTTGTCCAAGTCTTTTCATATTAGTACATAATTATAAAATTGTGAAAGATAGTTATTCTAAATACTCTGTAGGATTGTTGGAATAAAGCATAGTTATAGCGAATGTAATAAGTTAATTTATATAATTTATTTATGAGCCTGAGAAGATAGAATTATGTAATTGCAAGTCTGGGAAAGAACAACAATTCCTTCAGCATACCTGGGTCATCAGGATTAAAGAGACCTGAATTTGAAGGCTTCTTTTTATTTACCGGATCTATACCTGCATAAATAGTTTTCTCTCTGGTCTTTTTTGATGTCCTCTATAAAGTGGGGAAAACAACAGGTACCTCAGAAGATCATTTTGAAAATGAATGAGAGAATTAGTATAATTCAGAATAGTATGTGTGATATATAATAGGGACAAGAATTATAAGTTTTATTTTCTCTCTAGATCATATTGTCCAAATTAATATTGCACAAATATAAATATGATATTGTTTTCCATCTTTCTCATCTAATTTGTCAGTGATTTTTCAGATGAAAATATCTTTCTTGGAACATGTCAATGTGGGTTTTCTTTTTTTTTTTTTTTTTTTTTTGAATTATTATGTAGTCTCTATCCTTCTTTGGGTCTTATTTTCTTTCTCAGCTAGGTTCCCAATGATTTTATAAGAAGCACCTTAAGTGGTCAACACCACCCACTGTTTTTAATCAGAGCCCCAGAACTGCATGAGGTTGAAAAAGCATTAGAAGGGTAGCTACATAACAAGGCTGAATGCTAATTGGATTTGGGGATTAGGGTGGCATGAAAAGCTGCAGAGCTTCCCCATTCTCATATTTGGTGACTCTTAGAACATTTTGTTCTGGAAAGGCAAAGCAAATGATAGGTCTGAAACAAGGTAAATGACTGTAAAACTATCAATCAGAATCCTGTCAAGGCTCCCTGACATGGGTAAGCAAACCTATTTCTAGAACACTAATAGCAACTCCTCCCACCTAGTTGGCTATTTTAAGGAATATGCTCCTGGAAACACTGTCAGAATATTCTTTAGATAATTCCAACTAGCAAGATGCCCTTTAATCTGTGTCATTTTTGCCACATGAACAGAGCACTTCAGAACATTTGATAAAGGAATACCGGTAAGAATGATGTGCTTGCATTGTATTTGCAATGGAAACCATCAGATACTTCATGGTGAAACTGAGAGCAACCTCTGTGAACCATTGAGAAAAACAAAAGAAAAAATTCATAAGATGAATCAAATAATTTTCTATTTATTTAAAAATATTTATATGTATCAGCAAAATGGAAAGCTAATGTTTCTGCCTTAACTGTACTTCTGAGGGTTTTTGGTTGGTTGGTTGGTTGGTTTTGGCACTATAGGCCCTCAGGCATGCTGGGCCAGAGCTCCACTACTGAGCTCTATCCCTAACCCCAACTGTACTTCTGCTTTTTGTCTTCCAGGACTGGTTTGTGCTGCCCTTAGAGCTCTTATTGTTAGTTTCCCACCCTTGTGCTATCATAACCATATCATAAAAGTCATCCTTTAAAAGACACTGTAAATTTATTAACTTCCATGAAGTATCTGCTCCACTTAAGGTATGAAGTTTTATAAACTACAATACTAGCATAGCATAGCATACTAAGTAATAAGGAACATAAATGAATGATATTTTAAAAACTTTCAGGTTAGTGTAATTGTCACTTACTTCCTCTTAACTTTCCCACACTTATAAATTATGTGACTTTGAATATCTGAGTCTCTGTATCCGTATCTGTATCCGTAAATATTTCCATTTCTTTTGTACCTAAATGCACATAGAGGACATATTTAAAGCAATTATCTTATTAATAGAAGAGAGTAAAGGTATGGAAGGTGGCAATTCTGCATTTCACTTAACTTGATAAAACAGTGACTTAAGTAATCTATATACTTGTTTGTTGTATACCTGTATTATACAGGGTAATATCTAGAGAAACCACTGAAATCTATATGAGGCAATACATTAAAAAACACTAAGATAAATCAAAATGGACTCAGGAAGGTAAGATTTTCCTTCCCATTCCCCTGTAGTACACAGCTTTAGCTCTGTGTGGATGAATTTGTGCTTGATCTCCAGTGAAAACCAATGGTTGTAGACATGCCTGCACCACCTGGGGGAAGGAGGCCCTCTCAGCCTTGTGCCTGTACATTGTATTTCTTGTGAACACTTGCAGAGACTGGTGGAAAAGAGCTACTGAGTCTTGATCCCCCAGACCAAATTGACATACTTGACCACATTTGACTTTTAAGATTTTTTAAAAAAATTTCTGTTATCTTCTGTATCTATCACACTTTTCTTATGGGCTGTTGAAATGGTGAAAACTATTTTAGTCCATTTTGTGTTACTGTTACAGAATACCTGAAACTATGTAATATAAAAGAACAGAGAATTATTTCTTTACCATTGTAGAGACTGGAAAGTCCATCTGGCAAGGGCCATTTGGCTGCACCATTTCTTAAGCAGAAGGTAGAAGGACAAGAGAACATGTGTACATGTACAGAGAGAAGTTCTGGTCCCAACTTTTATCTGGAATACACCCCCCTCCCCATGAAAACTAATCCATTCCCATGATAATGACATCAATCTGTTCTTTAAGACCAACAATCATAACCTGAACACCTGTTAAAAGTGCCACCTCTCAATGCTCTTGCATCAAGGATTACATTTCCTGTTCATGAGCTTTGGAGGACACATTTTAACCACAGTACAATTCACCTGCCTCATCTATTCTTCAAAGCTGTTTTCGTTCTTTGGATTCAGAATTAATTTCCCCAGGTAGATTTGAGATCTCATCTTGCTTATGGAATAATAATAATAATGTTATAATATTTAAGACAAAATTGCTCTTTAGATTTTGATAGAAGTGACATTGTTTTGCAGCTGTAAGTAAAAATGGAGCTCAAAACTTAATTTCATTTTTAAATAATTATATTGCAGGTGAAAGAATAATTGATTTAATTTTTAAAATAACTTGCTACTATATCAAAAGTTCAAATGTGTACATCTTCTGACCTGACATTTCACTCCAAAATTCTGTTTTATCCTAAGTAAAAACACATTGTTCATTGAAAAGGCTGAAGTTTTATCAAAGAAGTGGTATAAAAATTGCTGAATATAAACTACTATCTTGCCCTTATATTATTATGTGTGACATGCAAAATATAGAAAGACAATAGTGTTGCTTGTGGAGTACAATATATAAGAAAGAGATTAAAGTAGTTTTGCTGAAAATTCTTCTGGAAAAGTATATATTTTAAAAACTTTTATGGTTCTTAATAATTTTCTAAGTCAAGTAGAGTTCTTTTGCATGTGTATGTCAGGTAGACAGTTTGGTATTTTTTACTTTTAAAATATCAAAATATAAAATTATGATAAATATCTACATGTTTTTCATGAAACATAGCAAATAGAATTACTTGCAACTCTATCAGCTTCTATATAATGATAATAGTACTACATTGATAAAATAATGATAATAGCTATATTTTGCAAGAGATGATCAATGTGTTTTGGTAATTAATTGACATGATCTTTTGGTGTTTCCAATTTAAATATGAAATGAGGACAAAAATTCTTTGGAAATATTACTCATGTTTTGTAAAATGTAAACACATACAAACACACTCACGCACCTATAACCAGAAATTAGTAATTTGTACATATAAAAATGTATTGGAAATTATGTATCATCAACTTTCACCAGAAAATAGTATTATAACGGTGTATATGTTTATGTGTGTACCTTTCCCTGGAATTTTTTCTAACCTTTGCTTTCATGAATTTTGTGAAACAGGAAATCTCTGTAAAATTACTTATAAATGCTCTAATGAATCAAAATAAATGAAGAGAGAAATATTTTAAAACCTTATTTTATAAATAATTATTTGAGCTCATGGGTTAAAAGGTTGTAATATGGTTTTCTTTTACCCATAGATCTTTTAACTTGTTGAAAAAGATGACACATTCTTTTCATATCTGAATATTATACTTTCTAATAATGTTCAGATAAATTTGAATTTTTCCAAATTTTGGAACATGAAATAATTGTTTAATTCAACCTGGTATTTCAGAAATAATATTATTCATGACTTTTGGATGTATAATGGCTATATATTTTGAGGTTGCATTTCAATACTTGACTTTGTACATAGACATGTATTTATAACTTTAATTAATTAAATGAAAGGAATAAATATTTAAAGTCAAAGAAAATGAACTGCCAAGACAAGAAGATTGGATAACAAAAAGCTGAGACCATTTCCTAGACTCAATAAGTTTTCCAAGTGTTTTTTAGACTTTTTTCAAGATATTTTTAATAAGATTTCTGAAAATTATTTTAAAATACCAGTTTTTAAGTTGATTATAAATGCTTTCAGAAACTTTTTATATCATGTTACTTGTCTTTTTTCTTTTGCTTTTTTTCTAGACTTTAAAAGTCATATGATAAAACAAGTATAAAATGCTAAAGTAAAAAGAAAATATACATAAAAGTCAATCAAAACATTTAGCTTACTTTCTTCTTTTTTCTTGTAGAAGATTCATTGTTACTTCCATCTGCTGGTCAGCAGAGCAATTGGACACTTAGTGTGTTACACACAAGATCTGCACTCTAGCTACCTGTATCTGGGACACATTTACTGGCAGCACAGCGATTAGACACACCTGAGTCTTTCTGCAACAAATGTGCATTAAATATATTGTTGAGTTCCAAGAAATATGGACTATTTAAAAGACCAAATATGGAGGCAGAGGAAGAAGAAAGGAAGGAGGGAAAGAAGGAAGGAAGGAAGGAAGGAAGGAAGGAAGGAAGGAAGGAAGGAAAAAAAGGACTGACTCCAGAACAGTAAGAGAACAAAGCAGCCAGGTTGCTCTGGAGCCTAGACTAACACCAGGAAACTATACAAATATTAAGTGTGTAAATAATTATAATAATTTCTTTAATGAATGAAAAATAGGCAAGAAAAATGACATAAAATTTGGAAGGAAGGTAATCATGACCAAGAATGTTATATGTCTATTTTATTGTTCAAATGTGATTAAAATTACACTTTAATGGTGGAAGAATATATATTCTTTTCTGTGACCAAAGAATAGGTTAGAGGATACAACATATAAAGGAGTCGGAGGGTGGGGGAAACATGAGCTGCAGGGATAAATAGATTGTAATAAGAGAAAGGTATGTACATCATAATCTAATTACATATATGGAGAATGCAAATGTATTTTAAAGTTAAAATTCAAATTAAAGAAATCCTGCATTAATGCATCCATGTGAAAAAGAGAAGCAATAAAAGCATTCAATAAAGCTCAGAACAAAGTTCAGATTTATGTTCCCAAACTAAAAACTGGAAAATGTAACTAAAAAGAATAAACATGTCATTTATAATAGAAAGAAAAATATATTTTCCTTAAAGTATCTAAAAAATATGTGAAAACCTAATAATAAAAGAAACCTAATAAGAAAACCTAATAAGACTTCATGGAAAAATGTGAAATTTGACATAAACAGATGGAATAATATTCTATGTTCCTCACCAAGAAGACCTGATATTAAAGAAAAAGACCAATTCTTCATAAATTATGAATTTAACTGTATTATAATAAATATCTCAGTGAAAATTTAGTGAATATTAAGAGTTTTAAGCAAATGGATCCTAAAATTAAATGAAATAACAAAAGATAAAGAATGACATATTATGTACTGAAGGAGACCAAGGTAATATGAATGAATGTCCTAAGAAGTAGTGAGTTTTGGGTAATAAAACTGTATCAAATAAGATAATGTGGAATTATCCCAGTAAGAAACAATTAGAGTTAAAAAAAATTAAGCACTAAGAACTTGTATACTTGTGCATTAACATGAAATAGACTAAGTGATAGATGGTGTTATTGTGAATCAATAAGAAAAGCAGAAAGTTGAATTGTGCTGGCTAGCTGAATATCTATAGAAAAATAAAATAAATTGTATTCCTTTTATATTATTCGAAAAAGGCAATCATTTTGCATTATAGGCATATCTGAAAGACAAAAATATAAGTGCTTAATTTGATGATGGCAGAGACTGTATTTGTGAACATATGCCAAGAAAAAGATTTCTGAAACCAGACATGTAATGTAGTAAACCATAACAGAAATTAATTATGTAATTAATTGACTATATTGTAAGGAAATTCTTTTGATACCAAGGCATCATGAAACTGAAAAGAAGTCAGATAATGGAAAGTAATATTGGCAAGCACTAACACTTGGCAATGAATCTGTCTCCCAAAACAAAAAAGAACCTCTATGAATCAGTGAAAAACAACAACAACAAAAAAATAGTTTAATGGAAAACAGAACAAGAGTTACTGACATCTTAGATAATAAATGTTATGCATAGTTAATAATGGGCAAAGATGTTCAGCATTATCAGTACTCAGTCATATGCCAATAAAAGTACATTGTAAAATGTTGCATATCCATTAGACCATCCAACTGTAATAAGATTGATAAGAACTAACCTTAGTGAAGACATCAACTAACTGAAAGAATTATATGCAATGTTGTTGACAGTATAAATTGGTGTATTGGGAGGAATTTGTGGAGTTGATGCTTCTTTCAAAATGAAGATCCATGTACACTAGAATTTAGCAATTCTATTCTGAATAATTTCTCAAGGAAACTCCAACACATATATCCAAACCTATACAAATATATTCTAGAAACATTGCTATTAAGACAATTATATTGTAGGCACAAAAATGTCCACCAACAAAACAATGTTAAGTAAATTTTGGATATATGTAAGCAGTGAAGATTAATGAACTAAATCTGGATTATCAATTCTAATAAATTTCATAAGCAAAATTTTGAGTTTGAAAAAAATAATTCCTAACCCAATGTGGTGGTACATGCCTGCAATCCTAGCATCTCTGGAGATGGAGGCAGGAGTGTCTCAAGTTCAAGTCTATCTTGGCAACGTAGGGAGACAGTGTCTCAAAATAAAAAAGTAAAAAGGGTTGGACTGAAGCTTGGTAGTAGAAAGCCCCTGAGTTCAATACCTAGTACCAAAAATTAAAAAAACAAAACAAGACAAACAAACAAACCCAAAATTGAAAACAAATAACCAAAAAAAATAACACCCCAACCCACGAGAATGACAACCAATTTGCAGGATTATGATAGAGTTGGGGTACAGAAGAGACTTCACTAGCATTCATGATGTTAAAGGTTTCAAATTGGGTCATGGGTATTACTTTGATTACCCATTTATATTTTTATGTTAAATTTATTATTTTATGTGTATGAAATGTTTTACAATAAAAGCAACCACTAACTATGAAAGCAACCTGTTTTGTGCAATCCCTAGTTGGAAGTCATGATAAAATCATTGAATCTATCAGTGTCTCAGTTTCCTCCTTGAAAAATAATATGTTTGCTTTAAACATATCTGGTATTTACTTTTTCCCTTTCTTTAGAAATGTATTTGTACTTGCCAATTTCATTAATAATTCATGCATTTGAGTTTTGTAATGAGCAGTTTGTTGCACATAGAACTAAACATACATAAGCACTGCAACAATTCCCTAATGTCAAACAGTAGAATCAAACAGTAAATGCATGAAGAAATGTCTTTGATAATTAAGAGGGAATCCAGGTATAAGGGCAAGACTTACCTGGAAGGTGATTAACATATTTTCCTTCTATATTTGCAAGTGTTTCAAGCACTTCAAAATTCTTCCAAATATCTTGCAATCAGTAATTCAGAGTGTGAATATTCCTTCCTTCTTCACTTAATGGTAATGACAAATTAAAAAAAGTTTATAATACTTGATGAACATATTGCCCTCAGTATAGGAATGATCCATATTTTGGATAACCCTATGCTTCTGATGTACCTCAAATTCACTCATTTGGTCAGGTTATCAATCAACTTTTATTCATTATTGAAATAATATTTAACATTCTCATTGTATGTTTCTTAGTGAATAAATACTACCAGGATGGCCAGAAGGACTGAATATAATATGAATCTCCAAAAAACTTACAGAAAATACCCAAATGAATAATTAAAAGGGAAGATGAAGCACAGAAGTTCTTTTTTTTTTTTTTTTTCGCAGTACTAGGGATTGAACCCAAGGCCTTGTGTTTGTAAGGCAAGCATTCTACCAACTGAGCTATATCTCCAACCCTTCACATAAATTCTTAAAATAATAAAAGAATATTTTCATGTGAGTGAACTACTGTTCCATTATACCTGCCTCCTCCCTCTTCTGCTTGCCTTTACACTGAGCTAGAATGGACTTTCCCAACTTTATGGGGCTCCTTCATTCAGGTCTTATTTTCTAAAAGAATAAATATATCTTCTTGTGAACAAATATTCTTGAGATAATGAATTTACATATGGGCCCATTGATAAACCCACAAATTGGTGGTGTTAGTTAGCTGGTGGAGACAACATGTTAAAGTCTAAGCATTGTGTGATCTTAGTATTCTTATTTAACTCATTAATTAAATCACATGGTTTAATTAAAATATATATTTTGAATATAATATATAATATTCAAATATATATATTAAAACACATTTGAATATGTATGTATTGGAATATATATAAAATATACATTGCTTTCCACATTTGTCCAAGTATGGTAAGTAAAATGGATTGAAGATGATCAAACTATGTGCCTTACTCTAAGGACCAAAAAAAAAAAAAAAAAAAGAAAAAGAAAAAGGAGAGGGGAAGAGGTTAGATTTTCCTGAATTAACTGGTTATGGCCAAGTTTTATTGTTCAAAATACTTGTAATGATAACTATATCATCTTTTGGTATAGTAATAAGAACACACCTATGTTTAAAGTAATACAAATATCACATATAAACTGTTGTCTAAAATCATCTATCTTGCTTTTCAAGTGGAATAGGTTATTTAAATAAAGATGTGCAAGTTAGAATTTTCTGATTAAAAATAAGTCTCTGGATAATTTTGATTACAACTGGAAAATAAATGTGATTTGATTGTCAGACCAGAGCAATGATAATAAAACCAAGAAAAAACTGTGATTGGGTAATGATGGATATAGAAACCCTTGACTATAGCTTGAATGGACTGTGGGGGTACAATCAAGAGTTCATAGACAGGTTAATGGTGGATGATTTGCAGTATTTTCAAAGAAATTGGATGTGTAGCTTTTATGTTTAACCAATGTAAATAATATTAATGTCTAAACAATAACCAAAGTGCACCTAAGGAGGAAACATTAGGTGAATATTGAATTGAAAAATGAACAGTATAGAAAAGTTTCCATGTGTATATAAAGAGCACTTTATATCAGAATATTTCCCTGTGGTGACTTGAAGGTTGAGAGCTAATCTACGCCTTACTCAAGCACACACCTTAAGGAAAGCTAACCTTTCGTGTCGAATTAGCCATTTTTTGATAAACAGACTTAGAAAACTGTGAAAGAAACAACCTCAGTTGTTTGTTGATGCAAAAGATGAATGACTAACCAAGAATCACAAATCATTTGAAGACAATAATAGTCTGAAAGGAAAAAAAAAAACTTTAAGATGAAAAGTGCAACAACTGAATCTAGAAAAAACAGATAATAAGGAAAAGAGAAAGTTAGGAGGCAAAAGCATTCTAAGTATTACTATTTGTGAGATTTAAGAGAATAACATGAAACCAAAGTCTATGCTGACAAGAAACATCAGAGGTTAGCAGGATTTCTCAGAAATTTAAGATTATAATGTCAAATATAACAATGTTATTTCATACAATTGATATTGTTGGAGGTCTTTGTGATTGGAATGCAAACCATGCATTTACTCTGAACACAGAAAGAAACAACACAGAGGTATAAGGTCTACGGTATTTAGCAAGCATCTAAGCAGGGAGACAAAGAAGGTATTCCATTTTTTTTTTAAACAAAGTGTCCAAGAATACCACAATACCATCGAAACTAAAATATAGCATAGTTTGAGCTATTGATTTAATATATGAAAATGGAATCTAATTGGTGCTTGTTACATTATCCTTCAAGTGGCACAGAATTAACCTAACAATATACTCCTTTTCTCAGAGACCAATCATATCATTTGGTTAAGAACTAAATGATCGCATTATATGCCTATTTTTATAAGTGCTGCTAAGTGGTTTTGGAATTTTATAAAACAAAATAGGAAATACTGAAGTGTGTTTGTTAGGATGGGTTAAGATGCAAAAACAGAAACTCCAACTTTTAAGACTTAAAGAATAAAAAAGTTTATATACTTAGTGTACAAAATAGCTAGAGGAATGGTCCAATCTGTGGGCCATTTGAGGGTCCTTTAGAGACTCATATTACTTGTACGATGTAGCTCTGCCATTTTCTATCTGCTCTAATCTGAGTCCAGACCTTATTCATTTTCCAGCTGTCAGAAACAGGGAAGTGGAAATGTGCAGAAGCACACCATTATCCAAGTGCTCCAGCTTGGAAGCAGCACAGATCATTTTCTTGTATTTCAAGCCCCATTTTTACATCCAAGCCAGCCCTGTGAAAGTAAAACCCTATAGAAGAAGAATCTCCAAGAATAAAAATGTATAGTTAAGAAAATTTGCCAACCTGGGGGTGTGTCCCAGTGGCAGAGCAATTGCCTCACTTGCACAAGGCCCTGGGTTCCATCCCCAGCACAACCCTGGGGGAAAAAAGTGACAATGAAGTACATGATTTTCCCTCATTGTCATAGACTCCATAGAAAACACACATCAGATAGTCTGGAACTGAAGGATCAAAATAGATCCTTTGAGTGGAATATTTACAGTAATAAAGTGCCAGTTGGAAGAACTAAAAGTGCCAATTAGAAGAACTCATGAGTTAGCCCAGTCCACTGAATTGCCCAAAATTCAGGATTTGTTTTTTATAAAGAGCATCTGGTAGCACATCCAGAAGTGTATAATGAGAAGTGTGAACCAACATGAAATGATCCTCTTGAGTTTAAGGATCCTTAACTGCTTTCTGATGACATTAAATTTTATTCATGAGAGTTGTTGCTTTGTATTTTATGTTCTGAGTCTTTGAAATTTGGATTGCTATGTGTGAAGTAAAAAGTAACTTCCATTTCAAAAAAAAAATTACTGCAAACTCCCCCTCCATTTACTATGGGAAACATCCAGGTAAATGATTTATATTTCTATAGCCCATTCAGCTCCAATTTATCGTATTGCAAGACTCAAATTTTAAAAAGCAAAGAGAGATATATAGATAAAACATTGAACAAAGTTATATTCTATTGTCACAGGATTTGAAACATATGTAAAAACCAAAATGAACCATATTAAGTTAGGCTCTAGTTTTCTTACTTAGAAACAAAACAATCTACATCCCATTAGTTTTCTAACCTAACAAGTCTAACTTTAGATGTGAAATATTGAATGCTTGCCCTTCATAATTATGCTAATTTTATGCTGTATCTCTGGCTGTAGCGCCTTATCATTAGCTGAGGCTAAGGGAAGCAGCAGAAGGTCAGAAGGAGAAAGGACTACTCTGCTTGATTGGAATGATTTATGAGCGAAAGTGAGAAGGAGAAAAAGTATGACCATTCAACCTCTCAGTGTTACTCACTAGGAGCATTCCAGAATTTCCATCTCCTCTATTTCTAATATCTTCCTGTAAAACACATTGAAGGAACTCAAACCAAAAATATAGCCAGTAAAATTTTGTATATCTTTGGACGTGTTGTAGGTTTGTTTTTCACCTTCAATATCAGGGAAACAACAGACAGTGTAACAAGAAATAAAAGTGGTTTAACAAAATAGGTATATTAAAATATTGAATTCTGAGGCGTGTAGTAGCCCTCAGTTTTTTACATTATATCCTTTGTTATTATTTGAATATTTTGATCATGTAGATTTATCCATGTTTATATTAAATGATTCTTATAATTAGTACACTTGAATTTAAAATATAACACTGATGTAACAGGGAAGTTTTTTTTTTTTTGGTTTTTTTTTGTTGTTTGTTTTTTTGTTTTTTGTTTTTAAGGAAAAGGAAAAAGAAACTTTATTGATTTCCTAGTAAAGGAGTAGCACAGAAACTCCAGTCCCAGAGGCTATGGTTCTGCCCCTCAGAAGAACAGAGGGCTTTTAAAGAAGATTTTCAAAGGCTGCATTCCAGGTGTGCCCTGTGATAGCAAACCTTTCAAAATTTCCTTTTGCTAATTTAAGCAATTGGCATAAAAATAAGGACAAATAAGTAATTCATATTACACTTAAAAATCGTGTAAATGGATACATACATATAAAATACAGTATTATCTATTTAGGATGAAAGAAGTCAACTCCATCCACTCTCTCTTTTTACTATATACAGGAAATATAAACCAATTAATAAGATTTCTTTATTAATAACTTTTCACAAGACCAAAATTATCTATTTTCTTTGTGGAAAAAATTCAAGCTATAGGAATAGTGATTCCATCTGCCAAGGAATGTAGAATAGGTAGTACTGGAAAATCAATTCTTACTTTATTTTTAGGTAATCCTATGCAATGATATTTGACTAATGATTAATAAACATCTTAGCATGCTTATTTTGATAATAGAGTTTAGGGTGATCCCTATGGCACATAAAATGATGATTTCATGTAAGGTACTTTATGTGCTAGGTTGTATGGAAAAAAATTTAAGGAAAAATAAGTACTGGTTAATGGAAAAATAAGTAAAGCTTAGAGAGATTTCATAGAGTGTTTCATTAATATTTAAATTCTTTTCAGATATACATGACGTAGAGTTGATTTTGACATGTTATACATACATGGAGTGTAATTTATTCTAATTAGGATCCCAGTCTTGTGATTGCACATGATGTGGAGTTTTAGAACTGGAAAGACTTAGAGACAGCCCACAATGTTATCTTTATTTGAAGGTGAAAACAATCATCATCATCAGATTCAGGGAACATGTTTGCACTGTAGCACAGGTCTTCTAACTCTGAGTCCTGTCCTCTCACCTTATACCATTTTCCTCTTTATTCCTTTTCTTTTTAAAACTGTGATGCTCCATAATCATTCCACTAGAGGGTAAGTAAATCAGAGCATTTGCTACTTATACCTAGGTTCACTTAACTGATTCACAGTGATATGAAATCTGAATTAATGTGGCATTTTGATTTGCCTGTTGGATTCTTATAGCTACAATGCAAGTAGATTTGCTTCACATATAAATTATTTTCAGATTTCATACACAGTAGCCAACACCTTCCTCTGATATACTGCTGTGACAAATTAAATTAGTTCAAACTTGCTGAATGTTAGATTAGCAAGATGTAAAGCCAAAGCCTTAAAGTTGGTGAAAACTTTGACCTAGCAACACTGCTTTTAGGAATTCATGGTAAGAATGGAATGAAATATGTTACCAAGATCTATGTATATGCCCTTTATTAGACTATTAATATTGAAAAATATTTAATAGTAATTTAAATGCCCAAAACAAAGAGGTCAGTTCATATAATTATGGTACAACTATATAAAGAAACACTATTCATCCAATAATGTTGATGGAATGAGTTTTTGAAGAAATACTTAAGATATATGAAGTGAAAGTGCAATTTGAAAATGCCACATAATCCCTAACGTTATTTCTGTAATTTCTGATCCCAGTTTTATAAATATGCATTTATGTCCACTTACTGAAAATATCCCTGAGGAATGTCAATACACAGATAATAGTCATCATTTATTTCTAGGTTTAGAAATTATGAGTGATTATCTTTTTATGTGAAAGTGCTTTCATTTTTTAAAATAGGCATTGTTAATTAAGTAATCATAAAAAATTGCAATGATCCTGCCTTAAAACACAAAAACCACTTCCAGGTAACACCAAAGTAACATGCCAGGTAATAATACTTCATTTTAGACAGTTAGAGCCAAGGCATATAAAGAAATCTGTGATGGAAAGAAATGCAAAGAAATGGAGAACAGGAAGTGGAGAAGTCTAGGACAATAACAAATTGTTGTTTAAAAGTCTCACAAATTTAGATAAATTGGCTGCCAATTTCATTTAGTTAGCCATCTGTCTTTATTAACTTGAACTTACATAGAAAATCTAATAATTTTGAGAAGACTATTGCATATGGACTATATAGATTCTAAGGTTGGAAAAAGGATGATTGATATGCAATTATAATCTAATTAAGATTTAAATGTTTTCAAAGGGCCAGTTATTTTAAAGTTATTAATCAAATTGCCTTATGACAACATTCGAATTATGCTGTAGCAAAATAATAAAGATAATCTTATATAAATAAAAGGAAACTTAAGGTTTTTGACAATTTTTGTTTCTTACTATCTCCTGGTTTTTCTGTGATTTCAGACTTTTAGTGGAAAATATATACGATGAATTTTAAATCTCTATAATTTGTATGTGCCATAGACAAAGCTCTGAGAGGGTAAAAATTGGAGTTTAATTTCTTTGAATTCTCTTTATTTAAATGTTTGTATCCTCCCTATCTCTAACTTTAGCGGAAATACTTAGCTTAATTCTTAGTCTTATAGAGAGATACCATGAGGAAAAATGCTCCAAGTTTAATAGATCTTTTGGCCCAATCATTCAGACAGACTTTTAAACTGGTATTTACATAACTTCAGTCCTTTGGATGAGGTCCGATAACACTCATGCAAGTCAAGATCCAAAATCAAACAATACAAGGGGCTGTCAGAAATTTTTGTTATTTAAGCCCATTTATAAGAGTCACTCCCTTAGGAAAATGAGCTTATTATCTAGGGAAGTTTTTCCCTTTGCAGTAAAACTGCAAAAAAAAAAAAAAAAAAAAAATGTGAGGCAATGTGGGTTCATGAAAATATAACTAGTATTAACATGCCTTTATCATGATACATGACAGACTGCAATACAAAAGAATTTACCACAGATGTTGGCCAGTATAATCATTTGTATTTATGGCCCATTTACATCTCCTGGTGACTTCATCTTTCATTCAGTGCAAAAACCCTCTCATGGTCTCCTCCAGAATTTTCTCTGAGTCAGACAGTTTCATCATATTTTTCTCTGCCTCTCATTATTGTTGACTTTATCTTATTTAGAAAAGCTGATATTGGGGGACTGCAACTGTTCAGACTTATTTGGACTTTCAACTTGGTTAAATTCCAAAGCTGTTCCTGAATTTTCTTATTGTCTGGTGTCTTCATTACTTTCTCTATGATTCTTCAGTTACTTTCACTGATTTCCTTGATTCTTTGCTATTTTGACTTAGTAAATATAATGCATTCATTTCTCATTTAAATATAATACGTTTGTGGAGGAGGTACTAGGAATTGAACTCACGGGCACTCTACTACTGAACCACATCCCCAGCCGTATTTTGTATTTGAGGTGCTTAGGGCCTCGCTAAGTTGCTGAAGCTGGCCTTGAATTCTCAATCCTCCTGCTTCAGCCTCCCATAAATCCAATACATTATTAAAAATGTGTTGAATATTGATTTTTTAATAGGGAGAGCCTGTCTGCCATTATTTTTAATAGAAAGGAATGTATTGCCAACATATAAAAACACCCAACCAATTTTTTCAAATAATAATAAATATTTAAACACCTATACAAAACCCAGCAAAGAATTTTGCATAACATAAAGCCCTAAAGCACCAAATAATCTTGCAATACCTAATTTTAGCATTTTATGTGCCTGTTAGTTCACACATGTACAGTATAGAATGATGCTGTCATGTAAGCTTGTCATTTGCCTTCTAAGCAGAAAGAAAATTAAATAATATGTTAAAGATGTGATGAATAAACATAATGCTTGGCAAAACATAATGAAGCAAAAATTTTTAGAAATTAAAACGTTGAAGATTTCCTGACTGAGGTTTAATGGTAAAAAGTGAGAAGTGGAACATGCAGTCAATACTGTCTGACTAAAGAGGAAGGGTGATAGGAGGGAGCTGGTGAAGAATGAGAAAGGTAGAAAGTAAATGTCTGAGGTTTGGCCATGCCCAAATTCAAGGGAGCATTGAAGTTTCCTCCTATTTTTTCTATTTTGTGTGTGTGTGTGTGTGTGTGTGTGTGTGTATGTCTAAAATGAATGATTATGAATCATCAACTGATGCCACAGGTAACAATAGAGAATTAAAACTTCCATTACACATCTGTTTCTGTTCACTTTGCTTATATCAATATATCTGATGATATACAGAGAATATGTTGCTTGTATTCATTTCATACTCATGTCCACTCACCAAATCATTTTTATATGCATAATCTAAAATTTAAAGTTGTGCATCTTTTGTCTTTTGTCTTCTTCTAGTAAACAACAAAAATTAAGTATTGCAAACTAATTTCTGTGGTTTTATTTTATAGAGACTAAGTATTTACACTGTTCATTATAGCAAATTGGGTGTCCTGAATATATAAAGATACTGATGCGTAGCTCTGTTCATAAAAATTTTGAATATTTAGCAACAAACTAGAGAAATCTTTTTTATATCCAGACTTCATTTATTGTTAAGCCTGAGATTGTTTTTGTACCTCAGGTGATCAATTTGAGTTCTTTTTTGAAATCAGGACAAATTAATTAATTCTTTGTTAGAGTGCAGGCATCCTTATCCACAACCACTCCAGGTACTGCATCTCCATCATGGAGTAATATGCCTTTAAGGTTGCCAGTACTTCTTGGCTGCAAAAATAACCATGGTGTTGAGAATCATAAAGATCACTTGGGATTTCTCAAATTAATAATACTAGAAGAATGTCCTAGGATGCTCTCAGATTTGATTCTGTAAAGATATCAAAGGAGCTGTGTTGCAGAATTTTCCTTCTTTTTCAGTTCTTCTTGGAATTTTGTGAATGGTGATAGAAGGATTCTCACAGGAGTTTTGACTGCCTCCTAATCATTTAGGAGTAGCACTTTAGATTTGCTGCATTGTGGACACAGAGGCCATGTTCTCCCTGGACTGCTCCAAGGCAAATCAAGTGCAATGTTGGTGGAAATCCAGGATGTTTTCCCCAACAGAGAATTCTTTCAATGGACCATGTTTTCTGGAGAACTCATTATTATCCTTGAGGAGACCACTGTGCCACTGTCTGAGGTCTTGCTACCCAATCCTCTTCCTCCTTGTCCATTTCACTGGTGTTGGATTTATTGGCTTCACAGTCTAGAGGTTCTCCAGACCTATTCTTGCTGCTCCTCCCTTTATCTTTCATAGATGTTTCTACTTGCATATGCTTTTCAAAGAGCCTGAACTAACAAAGGATTTAAAAGCAATAGACTTTAACAAGTTTTGTTAAAGCCCTGAGTTTTCAGAAAAATGCATCAATAAAAGTTTTGATTGTACATCACAGTTAAAGATTTCTACCTAAAACTGACATCTAATAAGTTAAGTAATAGCTCCAAAAAGTTATGTCTAAGTCATAAGTCATAACATATAGGGGCTTTATTAAGGAAAAGACTGAAAATTCAGTTAAGTCAAGGATCTCAAGATGAGATCATTCTGGATTTCTGGTGGGCTAGCTCTAAGTCCAGTAACCAGTGACCTTATAAAACACAGGAGCAAAGAGGCTATGTGAAGGCACAGGCAGAGGTTGGAGTGATAGGTCCTCAAGCCAAAGATCACCAAGGAATTCCAACAGGCACAAGAAGGTGATGGAAAAGCATGAAACAGATACTCCCTCTGGGTCTCCAGAAAGAACCAACCCTGCCAGCACCTTGATTTCAGACCTTTGGTCTCCAGACCTATGAGAGAATAAATATCTATTGGCTTAAATCACCAGACTTCTAGTAATTTTTATAACAGAGCTAGGAAACTAATAAATAGTTTTGTCTTATCTTTGGCAGCTTCTCTGTTCCTGGCAGTTTTTATAATTACTAAATGAATTTATGAGATGGTTTTGGTTAAAGAAAGAAAACAATGTCTACATGATGAAGAATTTCCTCTGCAGTAGAAGCACATTGGTCAAAGGAGTGCGGCAGTTCTCTGGGGACTGCTGCAGCCTTATTCACTGGGAGTTGGTTATGCCTGAGTTTTAAATCGTGTGATGTTACAAAACTTAAATCTCTCAAACTCACTCACTCTTGCTTCGTAAGTAAATTCCTTTCTAAAATCATCATCCTTATATCCTTATACAATTCTTTCTTTTTAGATCTTCAAAAGCATTTAAACAAGGTGTGACGAGCCTTGGTCCTCTCAGGTGAATGTCTGAAATACAGCTAATGTGCATCAAAAATCCTCTCACCCCTGAACAGTCTACACATTTAACTAGCAGTGGAGTAGGTATTTTTATTTGATAGCAAATATAGCAAAGTTTGTTGGAAGTTGTTGTAGCAAATATTCCAACATTAGAATGTGAACTATAAGAGATGCATAAAAATAGCACAATATATGTCCTTTCTGAATGCTAGACAAGGATAGTCAGATAAGGGACAATGTTCACAGACATAGCATATCATTGCTAGTCAGCCCTCCTCCCCCAAATTTTGAAAAACCTGAAGATTGATTGTCACGGTGTAGGTAAAGTTCATGTTTAATATCATTAGTTTAAACTTCATAGGAACTAGATCAAACTGCACCACTTTTTAGAGAAATAAGTCTAATTCTAAATAGAATTCTGAATCATAGTACTAGAAGTTCTAATAACCTCAGGGAGTTCAACATGTAAGAACAAAAGGTTCTTTTCTGAACTGGAATTCTTATACTCCTCACCTCCTGCCATCCTCTGCTTTATCCATTTACCTGATAGTGAGATTAAAATTTTCCAAGTTCTTAAATATGATCTTTATTAAAAACTGGAATAAAGATTTGGAGAAGTAAAAATCAGAGGCAGGAATATCCAGACGGGAGTATTTAGTGGAACAGGACTGTATGTAGGCCCTTTTATATATAAATCAAGATCTCATTACCATAGCATGTTGTAGCTGGAATAGTCCACCCATTTAGTTTCTTGTTATATTTTCAGAATTAGAGGGAGGAAAAGGAGGTCCATTTTGGGAGACTATCCTATTGTTCATCCTTGATCCAATGTCTAGAAGCACACATCTCAACTGCTTCCAATTATGTATACAATTCCTAGCCTCCTCTTCACATTGAGATCATCATAGCCTCCTGAGGTGTGGCAAAGATGAGAAGATTACACAAAGCCACAATATAAATATACTACATGTCTTTGACTGCTGTTCAGAATGTAAGATTTGATGAAAATATGGAGTTTTGTGTTCTTTAATCTGTGTATGTGAGCCACTTACTATCCTTTAAAACATGTATGCTTGCAGGATAAATACACTTTAGTTTTTCCACATTGCCTGATAGTGTTTGTTTGTACAGAGAAATAAAAATTTTATGTTGAGAACCAGTTGGAAACTTTAGTAATTTTGTATTGTTCTAAAAGAGGAGGCTATTAGCATTATAATCAGAAAATACAGTATTGTTGCCAGAATGTCTGGTTTCTCAGCTCTTTGCAACCCACATAAGGAATTTTAAAAAACTAAATAAAATTGTCATTTTCTGAACCAGCGTGGGTTTAAAATTTTGAAATAATGTGCAGATTCAGAATTGTAACTCATAATTGCATTTCATTAAATGTTTTGATTTAGCACATATAATGACTACATTTATTTCCATTGCCCACAAAGTGAATTTGGCATAACAAAAATTTTAAATTCGTATGTTAAATATAACTTTAAAGGAGTTTACATTATATTCTTGGTTTTAGCTCAAAAAAATGAATATTTAGAGTATTTATAGAATTATTTTAATGAAGAGAATGGAAAATAACCTTAAATTAAGGTGATGAGAAAAAAAAAATCCCAGAGGTCCGCATAGTCTGACAGCATAGATGATGATAAGAGATTATAGTTAGTTGGCACTTACTATGTACCAGATATACTGATCCAAGTAAAAGCACAATGAAGATATTGTAGTTATCGTCTTTCTTTACCAATTCCTCTAACCTCACTGAAACTGGGAACCATGGATCTGACTACTTTGGTGAATAAGAGGCTACATTGTGAATCTACAGTCTGTCCTTCACAAATATTTTGTACAAATAGCAAATTCACTTTCTAAGCTGGGTAGTCTTGTTAACCATGGAATATATTGTGGTATTCTCATAGCAATGTCACTAATATTTAAGTGGTAAAAGTATTGGCCTGCTCTTTTAAAATGTATTTACTTGGGAACAAACAAAAACAGGTTTTCTCATGAGGCATAAGGAGGATGTGTTATTTGCAGAACAATTTTTAATTCTCTATCATAGTCCTTTGCTTCTCTATTTGCTTTCTCCTAATAATGAAGCATAAAAATTTTATTATTTAAAATACATTATTATAGTAATTATATAAAAATGTATAATAAAAAATGTGCCTGTATTTTGAAGTTTTCAAGAGAAATAATATGTATATTTGTGTATAAATTCTATAATTATGGAATAAAAACATAATCCTGAGCAAAAACATAAAATAAAATAAAACATTTTAATTTAGAAAGTATTCATATGATTTTTTGGTTTATGTTCTTATATTTTTGCATATACTGGATATGTATTCTTTACCACATTACTTTAAGAAAGTAAGTATAAGTCAAGTATGTCTATGTGCTATAAAATTAAGTAATAAAATTCACTAAACTAAAGTAGGAATTCATGAACTCCTAACTTGGTTCCTTGGCTGAACTGGAAATGATTATTTTTTTTCCAAAGAAAGAGAATAAGTTTGTGAGATGTATAAAAGTAATCACTTCTTCAAATTTTTTCAGCTGTCTGATTTTAGTTGTATGATTCTGCATCGGTAATGATCTTCTTATGTTAAGTAGGAAAAATGTTATTGTGATTTTGAAATGAGGTAATAAAAAACACTTTGCAAACTGAAACACTGTACACGTGCAAGTTATGACTAATGTAATTAATGCATTAAAAAGATGTAGATTCTAAGAGCTATTTTGAGGAGTTCCAGGGAGAGAAAGGTACTCCCTACAGTGACCAAAGGAAGTCCTGAGAGATAGTGTGGACAAGCTGGCAGGTAGACAATAGCATATGGTATATTTGAACCTCACAAGACATTGAAGAGAATTGTGGTCAAAAGGAACACTATGAACACAGGCAGAGCTCTGAACTCAGAGGACGCCTTTGGAATTGAATGACTGGATATTGATGTGCCGATTTGTTGGAATACAAAATAATTATGAATTTGAGTTTTCATTGTATTTAGACATACCTATGATGAGAGTAGGAAGGGTTTATACTAAATTTGAAGGCAATAGGGAACTGTTGAAGGATGGCTGAAGTTTATGTTTAGGATGGATCAAAGGAATGGGAATTTATTAGACACTGGCATCTTGCCAGATGCAGTATTGCAAAGTCCATATCATTATTCAAATTTTAAGTATTAGAAAACTGAGTCACAGACAAGTTTGATCTATGCTCAGTGCATTCAACTAAGAATTCTAGAGCCAAGATTCAAATACAAATCTATATGATTTTACATTGTTTCATTACTCCTCATGGTCTTTGAGATTAACCTGATAAGTACTTGTTGAGTTTTTTTAATCACAAAAAGATATTCAAGATGTAACAGATGTCTAAAGAGATGTGAGATAAACTAACAATGTTTTTTGTTGTTTTTTTTATTTGTTTCTTTCTTTTAATGTAGCAGTGCTTAGAACCCATTAGCTATATACTGCCCAATGCCCATATTAATTTACTATTATTTTAGGCTATGTAAAGGAAATCTAATTGTCCTTAAAATTATGTACAATTTAGAACTTTGCAAAAGTACCTAATAATTTAATATTCATTCCTTAAACAGCTAGTTTAAGTCTCATCCATTGTTTATCATATGACTGAGCCAACATCAGAGGAATTCCCAGGGAGTGTGTACCTTAGGGTACATGGAAGTACTCATATATCAATTCAGGTGCTCAGGAGACAAGGCATGAGAGGCAAATCTACTCTATCAGCTACCCTGTGTCTCCTGGCACACTGCAAGAGAGTTTCCTGAATGGAATAAGTCCTACTTTCAGACTTGGTACTACCTCAGTTCTTAAGTGATTCTGCTAGTAAAGGAAAGGAGAACCCCAAATAAGCACATTCTTTCTGTTGTGGTTCTTAATATTAAATTACCTCCTTGGAAGACTGATGTGCTACTGTCATGGTTGCAATTGTTATCCACTGTTGATCTGAGTCCTTTGCCCTACAAGTCAAGTGTAGGTGCCTCTGGAATTATCCCTGTGTCTCAGAATTGCCCTAATTCATGACCCTCCTCTGATTTCTAGAGGACTCAATCTTCTGTGCTGAACATCCATCCTGATTCCATATCCCAAAGATTAAACAGCTGTTGAACCTGACTGCTCAAAACTTGGCTGCCTAGCACTTCATTTGCCTATCTTCCTGATCACCAGACCTTTATCCCATTACAGATATGTATGAACTGTGAATTGATTCCCTGCTCACAGCTGCCTTGCCTGGCTGGCAGTGTGCCTGGATTTCTCAGCTTTTCCGAGGCCAGAATCTGTCACTGTGCTCTTTCATGTTGAGTCTGATATTAACTGCAATGTGACTGACATCATGTCTTACCTACAGTCTTCCATCCAGGTGTTACTTCCTTAGAGTCTGACTTGTCCTCTAGGACAAGACAGACATGGATGCTTTCTCCTCTTTACTGCCCCAATACTGTTTTTCACAGAACTTGATCTAGTGAGAGCAGAATCAAAAAGTTAGGAATATTGATGGTGATAGGTCAGAAGAAGAAATTCAAAATTACTGGAATTACGAAGTAAGATACTATGTGTCCTCCCATGAAGGTAGGCAAAACATAGCAGCAGGAAAAATCACAAGCTAATAAAATTAGGAATCAAAGTAAATATGCAGGCAGTTCATGTAGAGAAATTCTGTTCAAAGGTTATAGATATCTAGATCCCTTGGATATTCCCATACCACCAAAACCCCATCTTCAGAAGATGAGTGGGACAAGTCAAGGCCTCAGTCTTGGATAGATTAGGCTGAAGAAAAGTTATGAGACAAAAACAGAAGAACAAAATAGTTCCAAAATAAATCTGTGAAGTGGAAATCAGATCCTAGGTGTCATGTCAGGATGTTGGAACTGGAACTTGAGAATTAGAAAAGGAGAAAGTCAAATTGATGGTGAGTCATCTAACTATGAAATATTTTCTTAAATTGTTTGAGTCTGAGGTCATAATTGAACCTCAGTTCATGGAAATAACAGTCATATATATCAAGATTTTTGGCTGTTATTTTAGCTCATGTTCTCCCTACTGGAAAGAATACAATATAAACTATGTCTGATAAATCAGTAAAACAAGACATGAATAATTTTAAGAGCCTTTACCCTTTCTGGGGCAGTTATATATGAATGTCTTTTTACTCTTATGTAAATCTGAAATGAAAAGACCAGCTTTAGGCAGTGTTTCCAAAGTTCTGTTGGGGCCTATCTATAAGGAAACCCCCAAAATTATCCCCCTTTCATTTATCATGGAGTTACAAGATGGTTAACATAGTCAAATGGAATATGACATTGAAGATTGTGTATATTACTCTAAGTGTATGTCTCTGTAGGTATGTGTAGAAGGGTCTGTATCTGTTTATAAGCTAAAAGTAGTAAAAGGGATTTTACTAACTTAGAATACTACCTTATCATCCACAAAGAAAGATTTGGAATAAGGGATCAGCTTCATCTCTTTGTTTCAATACATAATTTCATCTCTGCAGTAATAAAAGTTTTTGACAAGAACCATGTCAAAATAATTACCATAATTTGTTGTAATTTGGGAAGAGCTCTTGTTAAATTAATCCCACTTTATTTTTATGGTGGTTCCAGGAATAAAAATCAGATCCTTGTCACTGAGCTATATCCCCAACTCAATCCAAATATTTATTGCAATTCTATTGTTTCAGTTTTGTCATAAAGTTGAAAGTTGTGCAAATGTATAAATATGTATTTTCTATCCTAGGGTAACCTACAATCCAGTAATTAATATTAATCCTGAGGATAGATAAAATATGCTAACAAAATATGTGCTAAAAATGAAATATATAGGAAGCTGTATTCTGTTTGTATGAAATGTCCAAAATAGGCAAATTCATATACAAAGAAAATTGATTAGTGGCAATCAAGGACTGAAAAGAAGAGAAGATGGGGAGTTATTGTTAATGAGTATGGGCTTCTTTTCAGGGAAATGGAAATATTCTGGAATTAGTGGAAATGGTAGTATAATATTGAGAATGTACTGAAAACATAAAAATGCATATTTAAAATAGTAAAAGCATTGAATTTTATGTCATAAAAATTTTATCTCAATTAAAAATACTCTAATACACAGATATACAAACCCACATGATTTACAGTATAAAGGAAGAAAATAGTACATTCCAAGTGAAAATAGAGTTCACAAAATATAGGCATGATACATTTGATGGACACCCATCAAGAGCGAATTTTCTAACAGGTATTATTTGAAAATTTCAAAAGCTTATTTGAAAATTGGGTTTTTTGGAACTGGGAAATATTTCATGCAGGTCAAATATCACTGAGTCTTGGGCAAAGTCAGGAAGAATTATACTTAATGCTAGGACACAATTACCCATGTATTCTTCTGTAATCTACATAATTCCTACACTTTTATTTCAAGACTATTCATTCACTATTATTTAAACTTGACTGAATATTTAGAAGACATATTTATTTGCTACCTATTGTTTCCCTCTAACTTAAATACATTACAGATCTGAGATGCTTAATCAATAATTATATTTCTATGAGAGCACTATTTTAGTTGACTGTATAATAGTATTATAATAGTGGTACTAAATAATAACTATATATATATATATATATATATATATATATATATATACTTTTAATTCTCATAGCATTTATTTTAGTGCAGGACATTATTTTGCTATTTATTGTCATCACCTAATATGATATAAAACCTCACCAGTGTTGTTATTAGCCAATGCAGTGATATTTGAAAAATATAAATTATAAATTTGACAAGGAATGACCATGTTCTCTTTTTTCCTTTTGAACTGTGTATTTCATTAATTTAGATGTTATGCTATTGAAGGAAGAAAATATACTACCTATTCACTTATTTGCTCATTAATTCATGTAATATAGAGTCAGGGGCCCTACCAAGCAATATACTTGGTAGAATATACTTATTTCTGTTCTTTTTTGTTTTTTTGTCATTTTTTTTCCCAAATAAATGGCTCTTCAACAACTGTTAAGATATTTTACATGTTGAGTTTTAAATTCATTTCTGTTGATGATTCTTTACATTTTGTATCTTTTATTCTGGCCTGGGCTACATGAACATAGTAGATGTATTAAACAATTTATGTGTTTTCTGTTTTTGTAGATTCTACGAAGAAATTAAAGGACGTTCTTGAAGAATTCCATGGTAATGGTGTGCTTGCAAAGTATAATCCTGACGGGGTAAAACTTCTTTTTTCTTTATCAGTTTAATATGTATGGATGGAAGTCGGTATTTCTTCATGAAAAGTTCTTGAAAATATGTATATGTATGTCAGCATATATATATAGTATATGACTACATGTATAAACACACATATATGTATATGTATACATATATATGCATACATGTATATATCACATCTCATAAACTATTTACTGTATACCATACATAAAGAAAATACAGTTATAACAAATTGCTTTTTTGAAAGGCATAATAAATGTAGTATGTTTTTCATCCAAAATTTGCTAATGAGTATAGTTACTTCTACGTTGTATGCTTGAAAAAGTGTAGATCATTTAAATATAGTGTTAGGGTTCTTTTTATACATGTCAAGAAACAAGATCAGATAGTGGAGAGAGGGTGCTTGGTTCTCACTCTGTGACCTACACTTTTTAACCAAAATAGGCATTGTGTGGGGCAAAAGGGTCACTCCTTTCAGGAAATTATTTCCTCAAAGATATTGTGACGTATGTAACCACTCTGTCATCTTCAGGAGGCAGCTTGGACCAAAGGAAAGTAATTTCTTCCTCTTATCTTGTGTTTACCTATTAATACTAAGGTTTGAATTCCCGAAGTCCTCTCTTTATAACAGCTTTGCATGTCCTGTCAATTACTTTTGACTGCCACATTGGAATGAATGCCTTTCTTTTCTAATCATTTGTTTAAAAACCTTTCATTTAATATTAGTTAAGAAGTGCTACATTTTGAATGATCAGTGTTACTGTTAGTTCATTTGTAGCTTCACAAAGTGATATTTGTGTTTTATGGAAATAAAACTAAAGTGCTCTTAGCAAAAGATAATTTTGCCTAAATGTACTCTCTAGATAGGTTTGCTTACAGAAAAAAAATGTGTTTTTGTTATCATTGTTTTGTGTATGCATAATTATAAGAGCAGAGTTCCTGGTTGTCTTTCAATATTATTGTTCTCTAGGATATTTAGAACTTGATTTTAAGTATTCCAGTCCACTATCTAAATTCTAACCTCCAAACATTCATATTGTTTTATAATTCCCTATCAATATCCATATGTGTACAATGAATCAAAATGAAGTCTGTAAAAATAAATAAATTAATTAAAAAAAAAACAAAAACAAAAAAAATATTCTGAACCACAAAAATAAACTTCTCATAGCTGTTTTTCATGTCACGTTTTCCTATTGTCTTTATTATGTTCGATGACAGTAAAGGTGGGGAAGATAAAGGCAATATTTAAACTTTTTCTGTTCTCCTCTATCAGGAACAAAACAGATGTCTGTCCTGCATTTCCCTCGCAAGTCATTTTCCTAGAAGCTATAGAGTAAAAGAAATGATGTTAATGAATGAACCTGTAGAATCAAAAACCTCAAAGTCCAAGAAAGCAGAGTGGGAAAATTAGAGATGTCAACTGCACTGAATTTCTACAAAAGAAAAAAAAAATGACATTGATATTTATAATCACCATATTACCTGAAAACACAAAAATCTATACAGAGATTAAAGCTTTTTTTCTCCCTAATGATAGCTGCCAGATATCATAGAACTTTTTGCCTTGGTGATTTCTTAAACAATTCCCCAGATTTAGTCTTGCTAATATTATCTATTTCATGAGGGCTATCATTCACCATATACAGGAATTATAGTGGTAATTTTAGGTTCATTACTTGACACACATATGATGTCAGCCTTTAATAATGTAATACTCTGTAAAGGCCCAGATCTGTAAAAATGCATTATTAAAATAATGGAGAGTGGAAAAACAAAAAATTGAATCTTATTGTGACCCAATCTCAATTCTAAATTAAGAGTGAAACTACTCTTTGATGTTAATATTGAGAGAAATTTTTCCTTCAGGAGAAAATTTTAAAGTTTATGTGACTTTTTAGAAAAGAAATTATGTATTTTATAAAGACAATAGGAAATAATAGGAATGTCCAAAGTTGAGAATGAAATTTTTAATGCCCATAGTTATTTTTAATATATTTCCTTATCAAATTTGTGAAAACTTACTCTAACAGTATGAAAGAATTTTTCCTGTCAATTCATAGGTGAAGTTATCACTATCTGTTGATCAAAGTTGAGACCAAAGTTGTTTGGTATAAATGACTTCTTATTGATGCCCAATAATATAAGAGAAGTGATTAATACTGGCTGACTTTAGAATAGATAATTAATCCTTTGTTTCCTAAAATAGACATGACATATCATCCATACAGAATGCATTTGCAAAGAGAATAAACAAAATGACCCTAAAATTGCATCTTCCATTACAAAGTTAAAGCTGCTAAAGGGGTAGATGCATTCCCTTGTTTATAATTTGCTTGCATTAATGAACTTTAAAATTTGTATATAAAAACTTAATCCAAAGAAGACATGACCTTTTCAAGCCTACTTTAGATTATTGGAAATATTATGTGCAACGTGTGGATGAATCATTTATTTTTAATTCCTATCTTTTAAAAATAATTTGAACTTTTTGCTCTTTGAAGACATCAATAGCAGATATCTAAACAATTGCTTTAAACATTCTTTGAGAATAAAGGTCTCAAATTTCCAAATTAATATGACTGCAAAGTCTTGAAATAAATTTATTTTAAGAAAAATAAAATAATGTTTCAAAAACTAACCAGTTTAGGTTGATGTCAATAACCACAATTACAACCTACTTTTTAAGACTAATGCCCTTTTTTTAAATTTTTTTTTTTTTTATCCTCCATTGACTATGCCATAGAAAGCAGGAAGGCCCTGGTTCATAGGAAGAATAAGGGGAAGGGGAAGGTAGTGGATGTCATTGAGTTTATAATGAGTGTGGCATCTCACAGAACACATAATTTTATAATGCCGACCTGTGCCTGGCAAGGGAAGAGTTTGCTGCTACTGGCCTTCATCTAATCTTATAAGAATATTATGAAGTTAAGAGCATGATTGCAACTAATTTGTAAAAGAGATCTAGACTTAGTGAAAAGATTTTCTATGAAACATAGTCAGGACATGTAAATGATCTAATGAGTAGGAGAACCAGTTAGGAATTTCATGTAATATTTTTTTGTCTTGGATTTTAAAATCAATTTCAAATTGTTCCATTGATATCTAAAAAATGCAAAGAAATTGTCAATGTATGGAAAAAATAAGTAATCTTTAAAAGCATGGAGAAAAGTTTGATATGTTATGCTAATAAAAGGAAACATGAAGGGCAAGGAATAAGTGTTCATTATCTAATACAATTTTTACAAGCTTATATTTTCATTATCCACTTTTAACCACTTTCATCATTATTCATTATATTTGTCTCATATGTCAGTTGAAATTGTTTGCTTATTCAAATACTGATCTAGTCAATGGTTCTCAAATTCAAGTGTACATCAGAATTATGTGGGGGCTCATTAAAACATGAAATGCTGCCTGTGTCCCTGCTTCCCCCAGTTTCTGATTTGGTGTTTCTGGTTGGGGACTGATGAATTTGCATTTCTATCACTTTCCCAGTTTATGCTGCTGCTGCTGTTTCAAATCATATTTTGAGATCCATAGACGTAGGATATGTTTTAAAACCAATCTTTAAACTTTTGGTATAATTATCAGATAAATGAGATAATGAGTATAAATTATCTTACATTAACACATGTATTCTTTCTTTCCTTGCATGCACAGAAACAAGACATTCTTAACCAAGTAAGACATTTTCTTTTCTATTAAAATCTATCTTTCTTCTTTTATTCTGATATGACCTATGAATCTCTCATCCATATTACTAAACAATACTTCTATATCAATAAAGTTTACATAGTGTGTTATATTAACTATAATACTCATAAAGTTATAATTGAGGTCAGGTATGACAGAAAGCTTTTCAAATCAGTGTCTTAAATGGAGGAACTGCTACCTTAATAGAATTTTAAAAAGGTCCAGATTATGGGCTTCAGTTTTGTACACTCTGGAATTTAATTTTCTAGTTTTACCCAGACTTGAAACTGTGATGAATTAGCTTATTCAGTGAAAGTCTTAACTTATTAATTTAAAATGGAAGATTTAAAGATTTAAAAAATGCCTTCAAAATAAAATGATAAGGTCTTTTTTGTTTTGTTTTGTTTTGTTTTGTTTTGTTTTGTCTACAAGTCTATGTTAGTTTCTGTGTGTGAAACATAACTTTCACAAAGCTGTTAATTTTGTCCTCCTGGGAAAAAGGGCAACCGGTCTGTTGTTTCTACTACTTTTTCCCTGGAAAGTTCATTTTACAAATGAAGTTATAGGTCACTACTTCAGTTGAATGCATAAAACCAAAGAGTTAAAAAAAATTAAGAATGCTACCTGTGCTATTGCTCTACCTGTGTCCTTGGTGTACTAGTGTTCTCTGCATGTGGCCTTTTCCTGTCAGTAGGTGGTCCTTGGCCCAAGGCTGTGTTAGGCTTTCATAGCTCCCTGGGCTTCCCTCATCTTTGCACTTGATATTGTGCAATTGTTTCTGTTGATGTCTATACATTTTACCTTCAGACAAGTGAGTTGCTATGATCCCTTAATAAGAAAGCTGAGAACCTACACTGAGAACCTACATATTGTAGTGCTGCTACCTAATGTAATATTTTATTTTAATTTTTTACTGTCCACGGGATTGAAATCAGAGCCTTATACATACTGGAAAAGCACTATACCACTGAGCTACAGCCCTAGCTCAAATATAATGTAATCTTTATAAAGGATATCGACCCTCATACAATTATTAACAATAATATTAAAACTCTTCTGTAAGTGAAAATTACCCTTCTTGAACCAAATCCAATGTTTTCCATTAAAGAAAGCATAAGGAAAGTATAACACAGAAAATGTTGTCTTAGGAGTCTGGCTGAACTGAGTTCAGATGCCACCTGAGGAAGCCTATTCGTCTATAAAATACAGAGGGTATCAGCTGTACTGGGTTGTTGAAAGGTTTTAATTCTAGAGTGCATATGAAATAATCAGCTCTGTGACTGGCTCAGAGTATGTGTCCCATTAGCATTTAGAGACACTGACTATGGTCACACTTTGGTAACCAACATGATTTTATCCAAAAATTCTGGATCATGTACCAAATGCCAAAGTTAGCTAGAACATCTAAGTTAGTTATAACTCCAAACAATCTGGTATTCTTCATTTTTTTAGACCCTCACATTTTTTTGTGTGAAGGTGAGGAAGTGTAACTGCTGTATAATTTCTTTCTACCACATGGTAGTAGTAGGGACATGACACAATATTTGCTTCTGCTGCCACACCTGACCTCAGTCCTGAGTGCTGTTCCAGTGGAAGCACTATTGTGGGGTGGTATTTGCTCCATCTCCCACTACTGTATCAAACCAGGAGTGATGTCTTTATCAGCATTTCTGCTTCTCTAGTCCATTAACATCAGTGCAATGTCTATAACTGTCCCCTTCTTACCAAACCACAGACGGGACACAGTTTTGAAGGCAAACTATCAGACTGAAATTCTGTTATTAACCTGATATTGACCATCTATTGATTATTCTTGGAATCTCTAGTACTTTGCCTTTCAACATGTGGGCTTGGTTTTCTATGCCTTGATATTCAGAAAATTGTTCTAGCATAGAATGAAATCATGTCCAACAATTTGAGAAGTTATTTACATGGATATTTTTAGCTTAATTAGTTATAACATGATTAAACAAATCACCTTGAATAGCTTCATGAAGTTTTAACCAAACTTCAGTGTTTACAAAGATACACTATCTTCTATTTATGAGAACAGTCAGAATGAGAATGAACCATCTGCTTGATCTTTTCTACATTGAGAACTTGTATTCATGATTTGACTATGAGGTGATAGGCATCAAAATTGATTTATTTCTACCATAGACTACTGTAATAATCATACAAAAATAAAATATAGGTAATTATTTAGAGTATATAAAGTACAATTAAGCCAATTCTATCCAGTTACTTTCTCAAAAATGAGATTATAGAACAAATGTAAATGGATTTGGAAAATTAATTAGTTACTCTCTTTAGTTTAATAGAACCAAATTTAAGTGTAAATTTTAAACCATGTATAAATTCTTTTGTCTTTTCATTTATTCAATAACATTTATTAACCAGGAGTTAAATGTCAGATTAAACAGTGACGTTGATATATTATCTTAAGGTGACCTCTCTGCTCTTTTCCAAGGACAAGTAGAACAAAGGTTACTCAGACACACTGGAAGTTTATTTTTAGGGTTTTGTCTCTGATTTTTATTTATTTATTTTTTATCACCAGCAGTTTTTTGAGCAGAAGAGCACTGATGGTAAATTAATCTAGATATTTAGGTGGAAAGTCTTAGAATGTCTAAGAATTTTAAATATTTTAAAAAATATTTTTTAGTTGTTGATAGATCTTTATTTTATTCATTTTTTTATATGCAGTGCTGAGAATCAAACCCAGTGCTTCACACATGCTAGGCAAGCACTCTACCACTGAGCTACAACTCCAGCCCTTAAATAGTAATGGAAGTCATAATTAATACCTTTAAGATGAGCTAGTTAAAATTTTCTCTTAGAAAAATACCTTCAAAGACAATGTGTAACATAGACTTCAGTGGAAGAGAAGATGAGGTATCCAAAGCAATAAAGACAACTGAGGTGGCAATGGGGATTATAATGAAGGTCAGAGACAGATTTAGAACATGTTTCAGATGTATGTAATAGGTTAAAATTTTAATGAAAGGGTGAAAAAAGAGTGAAAAATGTTTTCAAAACTGGGCAACTAAGGAGAGTGTCATATCATTACTTTCTATTTGTATACACTTTTGTGTTAATAACTCTTCTTCTGAAATGGTAGGTTTATTGATACTGATCAATGCACCTAACTTAAAAACTCAACTGCAGAATATCTTCTATCATGTATGAATACTGCAAAATGTGTCTACAAAATTGTACTTGATTACCTATAACATGATGGACATTGAAGTTAGTTCAGTGATAATTAGGAGTTTTTGGTGTTGGTCTATTTAATGAATTTTTCTGAGCCTCAGATTATCTTAAATAGGAGTAATAATAGCATCTACTTATTGGGTTATTGTGAGGATTAAATTATGGCATACACACAACATGCTTGGCTCAGTTCCATTTTCATACTTAGTGTTTCCATTATATGCAACTGACATTTTAATCAAATTTCTAATATCATCTTTCCATTTAGGGATAATAGAGCAGATTGTTGACCATACAAGTTAAAAGGAAAGGATGGAGACTTTGAGAAGGAAAACAGAATAAACACAGCCATCATTGAGACATAAATATACAAAGAGAGAAAAAAAGTTGGAACATAAAGAAACTATTGCACTGCATCCCAAAGGCAGTGACTGTGGCATGTTTAGTATATATTAGATACTGAACATGGTTCTGTGAGACAAGCAGAAATGCTCAAAATGATCTTTGCTACTGAAGAGTGTCAAACTAGTAAATCCATTTTACAAGTTGCTGACAAAATGCTTCAATTCGGGAGATTCTCAAGTCCTAAAAATAGTAAATTCCCCGACCTAGTTGTAAAATCTTAATCCCTCACTTTTAGATATTGACAGAGTGTTTCCTCGTTTTCTTATCCTTCTCAACTTGATATTTCTCCCAGGGCTAATCCTGGTAGATTTGAGCATTGATGGGGTCAAAAGAACAAAATTTTTGGAATAGAATGTATTTGAAACCCTTGGTCACACTGTCCTTACTGGTTTTATTTTATTTCATTCTATTACAATAATAAATATGTGGCTACAATCTGTTATACTTTGAAATAGTGTTTTTTGAAATTCATGAAGTAAAAGAATATATCCCTGCTGAGAAACTTTTTGTATTTATTCTACTTTACAAAATTTTTATCATTCCACCTGAACCAAGTTGATTTCTTGCTAGGTTGCCTACGAAGATATAATTGAGTGGAATTTTACCATTTTTACCATCTTAGTGTCTATACTTAACAAATATAAGGAGGATCTACAGTGTAAAAGACACTATATTAATCACTGTATAATGGTTTCATGTATTTTTTTATTTCTTTTTAGATATACAGGACAGTAGACTATATTTTGACATATTATACCTATATGGAGCATAACTTATTCTAATTAGAATCCCATTCTTGTAATTGTACATGATGTGTAGTTAAACTGGTCATGTGTTCATATATGAATATAGGAAAGTCATGTCCAATTCATTCTATTCTCTTTCCTATTCCTCTCCCCACTCCCTTCCCTTCATTTCCCTTTGTCTCCCACTGAACTTCTATTCTTCCCTGTCCTCCTTGTTTTGTGTTAGCATCCACATATCAGAGAGAACATTAGGCCTTTGGTATTTGGGGATTGGCTTATTTGGCATGATAGTCTTTGATGAAGAGTAGGGTTGGAACTTCTAGTCCAGCAGGGAAGAAAAATCAGACATGCAAATTGGCCCACACAGGTCCACACTCAGAGTGCTGCCTTTGGAAATGTTCTCTGAAAGTAAACATTCAAGTACAGGAATAATTAAAAACTGAGATCATTTGTTGGAATTATACATGTATATGGGTGTTCATGATATCTTTAGTGGGTTTCATTTTTCAAAGAAAAAATGTATATGTCCTTACATGTATGTTTTATTAACACTCAATCCTGTACTAGTGACAATGTTGAAAAGTAGACAAGGCAGTGTCACATCAGATTTAAAGGGACTGATGACAGCTGAAGTACACAAGTTAAGAGTAAATTACAATACTGGAAACCACATTCAAATATTCTCATTAAAATTCTTCCAATCCATAATTTGCATTTTGTAATCACTAAAACAACTTGAAGTATCATTGTCTTTCCTTTTTTTTTTTTTTACTAAAAGTATGCATTTTTCATTTTCTCTCTACCTAGCCTTAATAAAGGCCAGGCTTAGGCAAGGTCGACTGTAGGCAATATATAGTCTTATGGATTATGTGCCCCTGGTGGATGAATTTAAAAATTAATATTGAAGGGTTTTATACTTTTCATTATTTATTTTCAAAGAAAGTTGCTACATGGCAGTTTTTAGGGAATTATTAAATATTAAAGAGTTCTCTGAAATTTAAAGTTATAACAATCATATTACAAAAAAAGCATAAGAAATAGAAAATTTAAAAATATGAATTTTTCTGAAAGTATATTAATATCAAAAAGATGTGCTTGAAATTTCAGAAAATTAACCATTTTACATATTTAATATGTATACTTTGGCTTAATGGCCTTCACATCAATTTTCAATTTAGCATAATTTGTTAATGATATAAATTAGAAAGCAAAGTTGAAATGGAAATGATGAAAGAAAATCCCTTGATAATTTAAATCATTAACTGCCTCATTTCATCAGTGTTATTTTGCGCAGTAGCTAACATAGTACCTTACACATTTAGACTTTCAATCGGTACTCATAAATACATGAAGGAAAGTCTTTCCTTGGTTTGTGATTTTAGATGTTCACTTCATCTATAATGGCTCAATAATGCATTTAATTAATTAGTTATTACATGTCTTTTAAAACACAAAAACATTTCTTAGAAAAATATAAAAAGCTTTATGGGGGCTATCTTCTGCCTTATATAAAAATGAGTGTCATCTTCATATGATCCTATTAAATTGAGTCAGATCCTGAGGTTTCCTGCTAAAACCCTTCAGTGTGTTCCTCCCACTCCATGTTAACACAGTTACTGTCCTTTGATGACAAGTATACATGATTTGCCCTGGTTCACTTTTCACCAAAAATCCTATACTTGGCTCCTATTTTTGGAGTTTTCCCTCCCTCCTGTTCCAGTCTCCTGTTAGTCTCACAGATTCTGTGTAAATTCTTCTAAAACAAGAACATCCTTACACCTCAGGCCCTTTGCACTAACTGTTTTATCTTTCTTGAATGTTCTTTTTCCAAATACATTCAAAAATTTCTCCATCATCATCTTTAAATCTTTACTCAAGGAACAGGTTATTCCCTGATCATCTGATTTAAAACTGCAATCACACTTCCCCAAGTACATAAATCATTTCCTTCTTTATTTTTTCTACAGCTGTTAATACCATCCACCATGGTGAAACTAGCACACTTCATTGTTGTTTCCTTATTCCCTTCATTAGAAGATAAGCTCCCTGATGGGAAGGATTTTTTTGTGTTTCAATAACATTTTTTCCTAACACCTACAAAACACTTGGGGCAGAGTGGGTGATCAATGATCATTTGCTGAACATGAGAAAATCCTCAACCCAAAACTGCCAGAAGAAATTAATGATAAAATTACGACATTTATTTTCATTCACTTTAAATCTATTCAGATGAATATCAGTGTTATTTCCTTAGTATTAAAGGGGATTTAAAAACAAAGGATCCAGATGGTCAAATATAGTAATGAAAAGCATATAGAAATGTATTTTGAATTTATGCCAGTTTGGCAGCAACATCTGAGCAGAGCCCTCAGTCTGCATTTGTCACAGATTCTCTGAATAGTCTGTGGCTGGTTCTTAAGAAAAAAAAAAAAAGTTTTCAAAATTTTGAACATTGTTCCTGTATTTGTATGAGCTTACATTCTATTAGATATTTTTGAACACTCAGTGACGTCTTATCCAGTTTTTCTCATTAATGTTTCCACTGATAAGTCTATAAGGGATCTCATTATATTTAAAGGCCACAATATTCAATAACTAATTGCAATGGCAGCAGTAGAAACTCTGAAACCTAAATTTGGAAAATTTCTACTAAGTCAGATAGGAAAAATGTATGAATTGAAGACAATCATATCAATAATGTCTAATAATTTAGACAACAGAATTTTAGGAGATATTTAAAAAATGCCTGTTACAAATGAAAAAAGAAAGGAACTATCTTCTCAGGATGAACACTGAAGAATCAATTCCTCAACTGAGTCAACTATGATGGGACTATAAACCTAGAGTTTTGGACCATTGTAAGCCACGTATATCAGAAAATGCAAGAGAAATTCTACTCCCAAGAACACAGAAAAGAAGTTGGAGAATCAATTACTTTTTCAGTAATCTTTCAGCTGTCTCTTAGAAGTCATTAAGAACTAAGAAAATACTTAATCTATGCTTCCTGTAGTAGGCTTTTTCCTTTCTATCCCCTTTCTTTTTGTATGTGTGTGTGGGGGCGTTGAAATAAGGGATACTCCATCTCAGTCCTTTTTATATTTTATTTTTACAAAAGGTCTCCCTGAGATTCCTAGTCTGGCCTCAAATATGTGATTTTCCTGCGTCAGCCTCCTGAGTAGCTGGGATTACAAGTAATAGGCTTTAAAAAAATGGTATAAAAATATGTATTTTTAAATTCTTGCCTTCTAAAAGCAGTTTGTTATTAATGTTATCTTAGAATAGTTATTCCAAATTATCTAAGATCATATAAAACCTGAAGTTTTTATTTGAGAAGATACAGTGAATTTTGTAGTTTTCTAGAACAATGAAAACACAAGTTCAGATAATAAAGAACTTCCATCTAACCTCAAGACAGTGTTTCCTTTCATTTGTTCTTTTAATATTTTACATATTATGTGCTCGAGGGCATGTAAGCCAATTTACACTAGTTTTTATTACATTTAGACAAGAACCCTGAACTGCTGATGTCATATGTGACTGTGTGTGGAGGAAATTAAGTCTTAGAGCTATCAGAAAACAAAACTAAATTGAATTTTTTGTTTATTGAGCAAGACAGAGCTAGGAATTTGGGAAAGCTCAGAAACACTTCCTGAGTGCTAAAAAGAAAAGAAAAAAAAAGAGGGCTAAGGAGGAATGTGTTGTTCAAGAGGAGGAATTCTAGACTGTTCAGTTTGTTTCCCCTCTTTGTTGGCCACTCTTCTGTTTTCATCATGAAATCACAGTTACCACTTCACTGTGACTCTTCTTGGGTGTGTAAGGCTGGTAAAGGACACACAGTTGGGATTTGGCAGGTGTTGTCTTCAAAACAGCAAATAAATTTCTTGCCATTGCTGCATCACTCACAGCAACTGAAAGTATTGGACTCTGAAACAGAATTGTTTCATTCTAAATCCTTGCTTTTCCTTTTGTTTTTGTTTGTTTGTGAGTTTTGTTTTCTTTTGTCACCAAGGTAAACTCTAAGCTTGAAATAACTGTTTTCAAATATAGTCACATTCTAAAAGGAGATCCAGAGAAAAACTTTTGGCAATTTCTAGTCCTTTGCATCTTCTAGAAGTTCAGTTTTTGTTATTAACTTTCTAAATAGCAATGAAGACAGTAAACCATGTAATGGCTTATTAAATGCATATGAAAACATGTATATAAAATTGATGTTTATTTTTCTATATTGCTTGGAATTCTGAACATTAATACTGATGATTCTATGCATAAATAATGTTTATATTTGTTTAACTATTTATAATATTTAGTGTGTGT
>JAJEJO010000495.1:0-20860 GCA_020662805.1 Glaucomys volans
AGGCTCTGGTCCAAGCAGGGGCCCTGTGTGCCTTTCCATCATCTGCCTTGTCAGCCTTAGCTGCCTTTGCTGGGCTTGTCCTTTTTTTCACAAAGAGGCACTGACCTCTTTACCATCCCAACAAAACGTAGGTTCAGAAAACACATATTCCAGGAAGGTTAGCAGTTCATCTCATAAAAGGATCCAAGTCAGATGGCTGATTTCTCCAGTCTCATCCTCACCATTCTCACCAGTCCTTCAGCAGGGAACCACGGAGAGGCCAGAGACGATGGAAAACGTTCTGGCCTGGGTAAGTTGCTGAATCCTATTGAGCATCAGCTTCTAAACGGAAGAGGAAGAAATGATACCAATTTATCAGGACAACAGTCGTGTTTAAAGGGGGTCCTTGCTATAGTTTGGGTCTTGAATGCACCACAAAGTCATGTGTTAAAAGCTTGGTTGTCAACCTGGGGTGTTATTGGGAGGTGGTAGACCCTTAGGAGGTGGGGCCTAGTGAGAGGAAGTCAGGTCTTTGGGCGCTTGTCCTTGAAATGGAGATTGGAATCCTGACCCCTTTCTATCTTTACTTGCCTTCCTGCCCTTCTGAGGTGAGTAGCTTCCTCACCACACACTCCCACAATGCACTGCTTTGTCACCCACACTAAAGCAATGGACCAAAAAACCATGGTCTGAAACCTCCCAAAACATGAGCCAAAGTAAACCTTTCCTCATTTTAAGTTTATTTTCCAGGTACTTTGTCAAAGTAACAGAAAGCTACAGAGTTCTATTGCAGAGATGCTTTGTACTATTAACACTATCTGAAAGGTGGTGTTTGGATTGGAGGGCTCAGAGGGAATACATCTGCATCTTGTCTGTGCTATTAGGGCCAGAGTTTCTGTGAGTGTAAAGGAGAAGAGAAAGTGATACAGTCATGCACTGCAAAACATTTTAGCTAACTATAGACCACACATAGGAGGGTGGTCCCATAGGACTGAAAGTTCCTGCTGCTTAGTGACACCATAGCTGCCATGGCATCACAGCACAATATATTTCTCAGGTGTTTGTGCTGGTGTGAAATCACCTACTGCTCCCCCAGTCATGTTAAAGTATTAGCACACGTGAGTATGCCCAGTAAACAATACAACCATGATAATAAACTACATATATTTACTATACTGTACTTTTTTTGTTATTGTAGAGTGTTATCCTTTTAGTTATAAGATACTTCCTGTAAATTGATCTGTAAAACCAGCAGCAGCCTCAATCCATCTTATGTGCACCATGTCTCTTGATTGCATCAGTTTCTCTTATGTTGGATTTAATCTCAAGTTATTTCGTTAATCATGGCCCTAGGAGCAATAGGCTCCTATGTATATGGCTTGTGTATGAGCTCCTATGTATATGAGCTCCACGATGCTCACACAATGACAAAATCGGCAGGTGGTGCATCTTTCAGAAGGTGTCCTGTGGCTAAGCAATGAGTGGCTATATGTGTATACTGACCTGAATCAGCAAGGACAGAGGCAGTGAGGGATTGTTTGGTGGCAATAACGTCTTCTAGAAAATAGATTCCATGCACCTCCCTGCCCCACACTCCAGGATGTCACTTTGGGCTTGTTCACATCATAGAAATCAGGAAATGCTATACATCAAGTCTTTTTCAATCAAAAAGCCAGTTTACTAGCACATCAATGGTCAGTAGGTTATAAAAGAAAGGTTTCCCCTTGATGTCTTAGATATTGCTTAAATGACAACTGATAAGGCAGATGGAGTTTAATTACTAGAATAATATGAACATATCAGTGTTAACTAAATATCAATACATGCTTAACATTTTCTATAAAAGATTGTCATATCAAAGGGCATTACATTGTTATTACAAATTTTTTTAGGATAAAAGTATTTTTCTTAATCTAAAACATGCTTTCTATTCAGTATGGTTGATTTCTGAAAGATGGTGTCAACTTACTATAAAAAATAAAATATAGGGAGACATAAAAATGGACTTTTAAAAATAATCTAAAAAATTATATAGGGAAAATCAAGTTATAACTATCACAACTGTAATGCATTAAATAATAATGAAGTTGATTTTATAATTTAGTTCAAAGGCATCTCAGAAATATCTTTTATCAGAAAAGATCTACAAAGTGCATTTCTATTAAAGACAATGATTGCCACCTGAAGAATTTTTATTAACAGGATAATAAAACAGGAAAATCAACGTTGCTCTTGGTCAATTGCATTTCGAATAGTCACAAGTAGCTTAGTTTTGTTTAGTTAATTTAGTTTAGTTTAGTTTAGTTTAGTTTACTCTACATTTCTGTCCTCTAATGCAAGTCAGCAGGGTCCCAATTCATTATATTTAGTGTATTAAATAGAACATCTTAAAGTGGAAACTTCCTGCCCTTTTCACTGGTGTTTGTTACCCAAGAACAAAACCACAGGGTCCCATAAAAGCATCAGCCTGTCTTTGGCCCTTGCAGAAAGCACACTGAATAAACATCCCTCCACAGCAGGGTTCCTGACAGACACTGCCCCTGAGTTTAATTTAGCAAACTCGGCCCTGTGATTTATTCATACTCGTGTTTTAATGAAGAATGCATATTCCTTAAAGTTCTGAAAACTGGTTGCTGTATGTGAGAGGAGTAGCAATCAGGACAGTTCTCTGCGGGCAGCATGGTGACTCCTGTGGGATGTACACCCGCGGAGGCAGCCTAGTTTCTCTAGATCACGTCAGCCGTGACATCGGCTTCACCTTTTGGCCACTGAAAGAAAGTTCAAAATCTTTTCTAAAAGGAGCATAAATTGATTCCTCATGTCTTTGTGTTCTGAGTCATTTTCTCATTCGGATACCATAGCAAAAGTTGTCCCATGCAATGGGCTCCAGGGATCCTGTAGGAGCTCCAGTAAGAAGCCCGGCTTCCGCTCCCAGCTCTGCTGCAGAGGATCAGGATGCACCCCACAGAGTTCCAACTGCAGAGCATAATTGGCCAAGAGCACCAGCTGCTGGGCTGGACACCTGTCCCTTCATTTGAACCAAGGCCACACTCTTCACAGGCAGCTTTCGGCCAATGGCCAAGCACTTTAAGGCTCCTCAGGAGATGGGACTCCTCTGAGAGCTGACTTTGGTCAAGGATTCCAGTGGCCTGTGGAGCCCTCATTAGACCACACAGCAGCCCAGGACACTTCCACTAACTTCCAATCCCTCTCTCCTTCCCTCAGGACCTCACTTGAATGATGAGCTGACTGCTATCTCAGCCTCTCCACTTTCTTTTACATAGACATTTCCTCTAATAAAATCTTTGTAGTTTAAGGTTATACACAGCTATCCTTCTGTATCTAGAAGGTATTGCTTCCAGTATCTCCTGTAGATATAAAAATTTGCAGATGCTCAATTTATATAGAACTTACAAACATCCTCCCATGCACTTTAAGTCATTGCTAGATTACTTATAACACCTAATGTTATGCAAACAGTTGTTATGCTGAGCTGGTTAGGGAATGATGACAAGAAAATAAACTTTCTACATATTCAGTACCGATGCAATTGTTTAAAAAAAATATGTTAAATCCTCAGTTGGTTGAATCTGTAGATGAGAAGTCTGTAAACACCGAGGGTTGATTGTAATTCCATGTGCTTCTCTTAAGATCCAGATTAACACAAGTGGTACTGAGAGTGAGTTGAGAAAAGAGGTGGCCAACTATAGCTTGGGGACTGCATCATGTACTGGCCAGCAGGTAGAGGTCACCATCCTGGTTGGTGGAAGAAAGAGAGGTACATATTTCCCTTGATATGAGATAGTGAATCAGTTGCTTAAAATTTCACTGGAGGTTGTCTTGGAACACCAGCTGGTGGAGGATGAAGCCAAGACAGGTGCAGTTATGCAAGCATTTGAATATATGAGTGAACAATGTGTATGAAACAGCAGAGTTGACTGATATTTCTAAATTGAATGCACACCCTGCAAAAGGAAAAGGGAAAGCTGAAGTCTGTTAACCAGTAGTTAATGGCTAAATGAGAGAGCCAGACAGCTTCTGTGATGGCTGCCAAAAAGACCCTTATCACCTGGCCTGGGTGGGCACACACAGCAGAGTGGCAGGTACTTGAGAGGACTTCAGTGCTCAGGAGAGGTGGGAATGCTTAGTCAATCAGGTCTGTGATCTGCAGGGGAGTACCTAGGTGGGGATTCCGGTTGTAGTCCTCAGATTGCAGGATGGATGAGATGATGTCCCTGAGAATGCAGACTCTATAGAACCCGTGAGCCCTCTGGAATGGCAGAGGTGGCCCACCTCTTTTTGGTAAAAGTACACATACACACAAGGCAACAGGTCCCTCTGCTTCTAGCAGCCAGGACAACAACTAGTCTTGAATCCCTGCATAACATAATCCCACTGGGGCCATGCTGGGCCTGTGAGGACAAAGAAAGAGCATCCACCTAAAGAACTGAAAAGATGAGCTGGCATGTGGCCAAACAGGAAAGAGAAGAGTTTGCCTGGGACTGGATTTTGAGGTGTTTGATCAAGGGGCCCAGAATGTAAAGTTAGAGAAACAATAATTAAGGATATATATTTTCCAGGATATGAAATTTAACACTCTGGCCAAGATTTTAAGAAATGGCACAGACTTGCTACTGGACTAGTCAGTTCTCAAAAAGACCAAAAATGCTGTGTGAAATGGTGCACAGTTATAATCTAGTAACTCAGGAGGCTGAGGCAGGAGGATTGCAAGTTTGAGCCAGTCTCAGTAACATCATGAGGACCTAAGCAATTAGTGAGACACTATCTCAAAATAAAAGATTTAAGAAGTGCCCCTGGGTTCAAACTCCAGCATTAAAACAAACAAACAAATAAACTAAGGGAATCAAGTACGTTCTAGTAGTAGGCATGTTGGTTCAGAAGACCCACCAGAGCCTGTACTGCTGAAGAACATCTAGAGGACACACTATTCACCAGGGGCACCAAGGCACTGATGAGAGAGGCACTAGTCACTAAAGAGCATGGCAATAGTCTGCCCCTGAAGGCCAGGCTTGACTATACAAGTGGCAGTCGTCAAACACCTAGAAGGTGCAGAGTGTTGACACAAATCATACTGCCATAGAATTGTCAGACTGGGTCCTGCAGAAATGGCAGCTCCAGAGAATGAGTGTAGATTACCACTATTACCAGTCTTCACCAGGCAGTGGCCCTGATCATCCCTGCTAGAGTAGGTAAACAAGGCCTCAGGAGCATAGTTGGTGACCACATCTCCTGGTGCCTTCTCCACCATGGCAATGAGCCAAGGGGATCTGTGTGTGTCATTCTAAAACAGTACCACCTACAATAAAAAACAAAACAAAACAAAACAAAACAAAAAACTCATCTCAACCTTTTCCCACTTACCAAATAATGCAAAATGTTTAACTGTATAAGGAGAAAGTATGCTTTGTTAATAAAGAAGTTTTAAAATAACACATTTTTATTGTTTTTAGTTATACATGACTGTAGAATGTATTTTGAAATATTATACATACATGTAGCATAACTTCCCATTCTTGTGGTTGTACATGATGTGGAGATACACTGGTTGTATATTCATATATGAACATAGAAAAGTTACGTTCAATTTATTCTACTGTCTTTCCCATTCTCATCCCCCATTCTTTCCCCTCCACACCTCTTGTCCAATCTGGTGAATCTCTACTCCTCCCCTGGTGATTGTGAGTCAGTATCTGCATATCAGAGATAACATTCAGCCTTTGGTTTTTTTGGAATTGGTTTATTTCACTTAGCATGATAGCCTCCTGTTTCATCCATTTAATGGCAAATGCCACAATTTCATTCTACTTTAAGGCTGAATAATATTTCATTATGTATATGTACCACATTTTCTTTATCCATTCATCTATTGAAGGGCACCTAGGTTGGTTCCATAGCTTAGCTATTATGAATTGAGCTGCTATGGACATTGATATGGCCGTATCACTATAGTATGCTGATTTTAAGTCCTTTGGGTATAATACTGAGGAGTGGTGGTCCCATTCCAGGTTTTCTGAGGAATTTCCATACTGCTTTCCAGAGTGGTTGTACCAATTTTCAGTCCCAACAGCAAAGTGTAAGTATACTTTTTACCTACATACTCACCAACATTTCTTGTTACTTGTATTCTTGATAATTGCCATTATGACTGGAGTGAGAAAACCTCTGTGTATTGCATTTCTCTAATTGCTAGTGATGTTGAACATTTTTCCATATATTTGTTGACCATTATTCATATTTCTTTTTCTGTGAAGTTTCTGTTCAGTTCCTTTGCCCATTTATTGAATGGTTTATTTGTTTCTTTGGTGTTAAGTTTTTTGAGGTCTTTACATATCTTGGAGATTAATGCTCTATCTGAGGTGCAGGTGGCAGAGATTTTCTCCCATTCTGTAGGCTCTCTCCTCCTGTTCTTGATTATTTCCTTTGCTGTGAAGAAGCTTTTTAGTTTGAATTCATCCCATTTATTGATTCTTGATTTTACCTCTTCACTTTAGGAGTCTTCTTAAGGAATTAAGTTCCTTAGCTGACATGATGGAGATTGGGACCTACTTTTTGTTCCAGTAGGCTCAAGATCTCTGGTTTAATGCCTCGGTCCTTGATCCACTTTGAGTTTTGTGCAGGTTGAGAGACAGGGGTCTAATTTCATTAAAATACCACATATTGTAAATAACAAATTAATAAGTTTTCAAATAACCTGCATTTTTAGTATTGGAATAAATGCACTATTTGTTAAGATATATGAAATTCATTTTAGCATCATAAATAGACAAAATTGCTTCCCCCAAAATAAAATAAATATAAATAAAATAAAAAGTACCTCAGTCTGGTAGGAAGGAATGAAGGGTGGGAGAGAGGGAAGAAAGGGAAACAGATCAAGAACAATTCACATTCAGGTTGAAGTGCCGACAAGTGACTAATAATTCTGTGACAGGGCTTCTTTATGATGTGGCCTGAATATACCTGCATGGCCTGACTATCCCATGGGGCACCACACCAATTAACTACCTCCTGTCAATTGTACAAAACAGGCAAGAAAAACTGACACCCTGGAGGAATTGGGAAGATCCATATGTTCCAGGAGGTGGGAAATAAACCCTATGAAGATTTGGGGACTGACCACTTTAGTAAAGTTTTTAGGAGCCTGGCAACCAGGTGCGCCAGGATATTTCTCAATTATAAAAGGCAAATCATTGGATTTTACATCAACTACCTCAAAGAAGTAAGTGCAGTACCTGGGTTCTGGTGTCTGCTCATTTATCCCCACATCAGGGTGACACAGAAGGTTGCCAACTCTAAGTAAGTCAGAGCAAAAAATAGCTCCCAGGCAAGTCTAGGCCATAGTGCACATACCCCAGCTGATCTGGCACATGTTATGGTGTCAGAGGTGTCCGTGGTGGGACCAGATGCAGCATGGAGTGCTCATCCAGCTCTGCAGGAGAATCACAAGGTAGGCCCCTTGGGTGCTGGAGCAAGGCCTGCCTTTTAGAGTGATGAACCTATTGAGAAATAGGTCTATTGGGTTACCAGGCCAGAATAGACAGATTTATTGACCACAGGACACCAAGTAACCAAGAATCTAGAGCTTCCCATCATGGGTGGCAGTAGAAACTTACCATGGCCTGCAGGAGAAGATGGGGCTGCTTTCACGACATGGAGACAAGAAGGTCCACGAGGGGGCCCCTTGGCACTCCCTTGTTCCATTGTAAGTATGAATGGATGTACTCAGGCACCCTAAATAAAAAGAATATGATTACTAAGGATTTAGACTCTTCATTCCATCAGATAAACCACCAGTGAGGCCTGCTGAGGTGCTGAGGGTGAGGGACATTTAGAGTATATAATGGAATAGGGGAAGAACTGTCATCCACTGGGGTGCCAGTCAATGGTAGCAACAGGGGATGCAGTCCATCACACTCTCCTTCCTCTGCCAAGTCTCCCCTCTGCAGAAAGCCTTGCAAGAACCAAGGAGGAGCTGCTCCCAAAGCATGTGGAGCAATGTGCCCACACAGCAGCTCCCATGGTGCACTCAGGTGGCCACAAGCACCATGGACCTCCAAATATGGGGCTCAATTGAACAAGGGCCCCAGTATTCACCTCTGAACTCTGTCAGTGTTTGTTAGGAGGCCACACCTCTTCCTTGGTGTTCCCAGTTAATAGCTAAGGAAAGCAGGGTTGAAGGCCATTCCCTTCCTGGAGAAAAGGGCTCATCTGACTTCAGTTTCAGGACTGCCTTTCGAAATCTTCCTCTGGATGAATGCCTGCCTTAGGACCTTACCCATTTATCATCCATCTCTCTCACAAAGGGATTTATACAAATTCCATGCACACTTAATCCCACTTCAGCCTCTTCTAAATAACAGTAGCCAAGTCAATTTACCATTCTGAACCTTGATTTCTCCTGTACAAATTTATAGTCAGAATTTAAAAATTCAAGTTGCTGTCAGAATCTTATTCTTCTATACAGAATCTCAATTCAGGACATTCTCAAAACCCTACTGCAGTTGGGAACTAGTTCACATTAGTGAATTTTGCAGGTTAAAATAATTTGAGCAATGATATGACGCATGAATTGGAGTTCTACACAGTGTCAAAAATAAATTAAAAAGAGGGAGATTTTCCAAAGATAATGAATATAACCAGGAATGAACAGTATATATGCCACAGTAAACTATGTGCATATTCAGGGAGGCAAAGGGAAACAAAGGTTCGAAAGGTAAAATAAAAAGAGTTACATAAGCTGTTTTGAAACAATTCTTGGCTACAAGGATGATCAACAAAGATGGTTCATGGTTGAACAAGCAGTGGCTGGGCAGATGTCCTTGCACAAGTATTTTTTTGTGTAAGGTATGGTGGCCTTTGAGTAAGGGTGTGGTTCTGGCAGAGTCCATGGTGATAGTTCTTGTTATCAGACACATGAGCATTTGATCCCTCCATGACTACCAGCCTTTATTTTATTTTACTTTATTTCATGTTATCTTGTTAGAGTGAGACTCCATTTTTGATTCTGATAACTTTTACAATGGTCATTGCTCTGATATGATTCATAACACATCATGGAATCCCTCCCTGCCCCATACCGCCCCAGACTGCTGCTGCCAGTAATCTCTCGTGAACCCAGTATGTCTGTGTTTTGGTTTCTGGGTTTTTGTTTATTTGCTTGTTTTTCAATTTTTTTGCCCCTTTCTTCCAAAGCTTCTGCCAACACAGTAGCTGAATTGAGTATGTTTGGGCAGAAAGAGAGTTATGTGAGGGGAGGAGAAATAGTCTTTTAGTCCCTCTACCATTTCTTCCCTGGCACTGAAAATGTGAAGGAGAAGGAGCCTGAATTTTACCAAATTATTCCCCCAAAGAAGCTGAATTTTATTGATTATGTGTTGAATAACAACTACTTAGTACTTAGAATTCTAAATTCATTATATAATGAATTATATAATCATTATAGGTAACTGGGGATTCTTCCTATTATCCCCACTTACAGATGCAGGAACTTGGGGGCATAGCTCAGTGGTAGAGCATTTGACTGCAAAAAAAAAGATGCAGGAACTTGGAAAGGTTAAGTCAATTTGTTTAAGGTCATAGAGCAAGCATGTGGCAGAATTTGAATTCAAATACAGGTTTTTGGAATTCCCTAAATTAAAACATGTTTTCATTGCTTACAGTTTTAATAATGAAGTGTTAAAAATCAGATGAGTCTTTCTTTATAGAAAGTTCTATGCTGGAATCCTCTCTTCTCCTCCAGGTCTCTAGAGTTCAGCTACTCACAGGATGTGACATTACTCTGCAATGTAACTCCCTACCCATTCACCTGTCTCATTTCACCAGATTCACCTAGCTCTCAAAGACAGGGCCTGGTTTTGCACACTGTGTCCCCCAAGCACAATTCCATGCTTAGCACACAGCAGATGCCCAACAAATGCTTAATCAATAGATGAATAAATGCCAGTACAGATTGGTTTAATTTCCAATACACGACACAGTGAAATCTTGGGTAAATCTTTGAGGATATTTTAATCTCAATTCATTTCTTCATTTGCCAAGTGAATAAAATTTGGTCTCAGTAATCTTGAGTTCCTTTTCAACTGTCGAGGCTTGTAATCTAAATAAAACACAGAAGTTCTTATGAAAGCTTAAAATCATGTACTTAAGTGCAATGTGAGGAAGAATGATGAGAAATTAATTAAATTTTTCCTGGTTTCAGATTTAATGCATTGATTATAAATGTCAGTATGGGAACTACAGTATCTATGATCTGGAAAGTGAAATTGTTTTATGGAGATTCACATGTGTTATTAACTTGGTAGCATCAAAACCATTTATTTTAATAAAGTCTGAGAAGCAATATTCACATAAAGACTACAGTTGGTGGTACAAAATCAATGTGGTCCTTAATAACATTCCAATTATTCTCATAAATGTGGCTGGTAGTGTGATAAATATATATACACAAATATGGATCTCTATGGTTTCAGAGAATATGAATTTCTTAAATCAAGAGCACACTTTTCATGGTAACCTGAAGAACAGATTTGTTCTTCCCATTCTAAATGTGTTTGGAGTGGAATTTCTTAGGGAAAGCCAGGAAAGCAGATCACATAAATTAACCCAATGTAGAAAATGTTTGTGTTTATTATTTGAGCCTGTAAGTGAAACAGGATGGGGTTTAGCTCTGGGATGCACAGGTGGAAACACTTAGTGGGAACTGTATCCTCTGCCACACACAAGAATTCTTAGGGAAAAAGACAAGAACATTACCCAAAGAATGGATTTTTACCAATAAAGCTAGACATTTTCTCACTGGAGCAGGGGTTATACCCCTGACCTTGTTACTAAGGAGTGAGCATGCTGGAGGTGTTGGTATGTATTGTCCTAGGGCCACCTAAGAGTAGCTTCACGACCTTCTACCTCAGTGGCATCTCTGAGTCAGCCACAGTAAGGACTGCATCTCTGAAGGTCACTCTCTTGCTCATTCAATCAAAAAGCAGTGAATTTTAAGCTCTTAATGAAGCTATTGGTAATGAAGCTATCTTTGAATACTCAAGAATAAGATAAAAATAAGAAGATATTTTGTGCTATTATTTTTTGTGCTTTTGTGTTTAGTGAAAAATTTGTAGTCAGGAAGTATTCAATTAACATCTATTTTCTTTTAAATCAAATAAATATGCTCTCTTCTTTAAATTTAATTCTTTCTAGGACATGCTGGGATATTTACTTGATTCTAGATATCTGCTTAATGCATTCTGCTTAATGATATTTATTTTTTTAAGGGAAGAAAAAAGTTGTAAATTAACTCTCCATTCTTCTCATACCATATTGATATTCAAGTTAATAACGAAGGATGTTAATAATAATAGCATTTAGCATTTATTGAGTATTAATTATATCCAAAGGATTTGCTAAGCACCTTCTACTATTATTTCATTTAATTCTCACAATTATCTATAGGTAGGTAGGTAGAAACTATAGAAGATTTTTCTCTCTTTTTTAAGTAAGAAGTTAAGTCTCAGAGAAGTTTAAGTGAACTGCACAAGGTTATACATTAACAATGAATAATCCTGGGACTCAGATTCACTAAAGTCCATGATCTTTCCATAGTGTTCTCATCCTTGGCTACAAAGAATCATCCAGGGAACTTGAAAATAAATCACCCAGCCCTATGCCATTCGCATGGATTGGACCCCTGTCTCAATGGTGTTGGAGGAATTTTATACATTCTTCTAACTCCAAGTGATCCTAATCTCCAGCCAGGGTTGAAGGCCACCTATTGTATATCCTGATGGTCCCAGAGAACTGTGGGCAATGCCTCATACCTGGCACAGTCTTTCCCCTGTAATTTGTTTCAATGACCAATTACACAATTAATCTAAGTTATCTCAAACCCAAATCACTGCTTGACTTGCTCCCCTTCTCTGAATCTAAACAAATACGCTCACTTCTGTTTTGCCAGTACCAGCCAGCCATGGAATTCACACCAGTCAACCTTGGATCATGCACTATGTAGTCAGACTTGCAATAGTTGCACATGTACTAAATGTATACTTGTTTTCTTTGCCATCACTCTCTAAACAATACAGTATAACAACTGTTTACATTGGGTTTACATTGTAGTAGGTGATACAAGTCACCTAGCAATGATTTAAAGTACATTGGGGAGTGTACATGAGTTACATGTGCCTACTATGCCATTTCATATAAGGGACTTGAGCATCCCTGAATTTTGACATCTGTATGGGGTCCTGGAGCTAATCCTTCATGGATACCAAGGAACACAGGTATTAACTGAGTATCCATAACATGTGCAGTGCCTGACATTCTGGAGGATTCCTAGTGTATCATAGGCCAGGCCCTTGTGGGACTAATGACCTAGTTAGGCAATATGAAAATTGGAACCAGCTGGGGTCCTGTAAGCACAACCTCAGTGACATATGAAATCACTTAATCATGAACCGGTGACACAAAATTTGCATAGGTCCAATTATGAGACAGGGAATAACAGTAATCACACTATGTGCCAGGACTTATTTTAAGTGCTCCATATGTGTTAAGGCATAATCTTCACAACAACCATAACTATTATTATCCTCACTTCACAGATGAAGAAGTAGAGGTACAGAGTGATTGAGCAACATGTCCAAGATCACAACCTGCATGACTAATGGAGCTAGAATTCTAACCAGGCCATCTGGCTCCAGAGCCTTTGATTACACTGAGAAAAGGAGGCTACCAAATATTTCTACCCCTGTTAGAAAAGTAGAAAGTCCGATGATTCATAGGAAAGGAAAACTAGGAGCATTGTTGTAAATACCCTTGCAGATTTCATTTTTCATATATAGTTTTCCTTTGGTATCTGTGGGGAATTGGTCCCAGAACACTCCTGCAGATACCCACATCCCAATGTGGTCAAGTTCCTGATGTGCAGTTATGTAGTGTTTGCATATAACCCATGTACATCAGTCTGTATACATTAAAACATTCTAGATGACTTATGTTGCCTAATGCAATGTAAATGTTATGGAAATAGTTGTTATACTGTATTACTTGGGGAAAACTGACAAGAAAAGTCTGTGTATGTTCAATACAGGTGTAATTTCTTTTTTTAAATTATACATGACAGTAGAACCCATTTTGATATAATTATACAGCAGGGAATATATATATTTTTTCACAATGTAGATTCACATGATTCATATAATCTTACATATACATAAGGTAGTACTGTCTATCTCAGTCTACTATCATATTTTTACTACATAGATGGTTGAACCAATGTATATGGAACCTGAGGATAAGGAGGGCCAATGGTCTACACAATTATACAATATTGATAGGGTTCTTTAAATGAAAACAAAATTATACTATACCTTGTAATATTATTTATAAAGTGCCAAATTATCAACCTTTAACTTGTTTACAAAACATTTCTTTGGAGAGAATATTGAAGAATATGGGAAACCATTCTTTTGGCATCCTTCAATTTTCCTACTTAAGAACATCTTCTGGATCTTCAGTGGAAAGCATTTTTCAATGCCAAATTTAAAAACTTAGCCTTAGTTTTACTCTTAAGAATAATCATCACCCATCTTCTTTTCTTGATGTAAAACTTGGCATGTCATATGCCACTGGTGTCACAATCAGTAAATCCCTTCCTCTGTATCCTTTATCCCAATGTTTTCTCTCATTTCCAGCCTTTCAGAGGAGCATTTTTGTGTGTAGGTCCAGTTAATTTCCATTCTCTCTACCTTCAATGTTAGTGACTGAAACTGACAGTCTAACATGGAGCCTAAAGTAGGCAGACTCATGCAATGTCAATTATCTATCCTTTGTAGAATAAAGTAAAGATTGGGAAGATAAAAATGTGCAAGTCAGGCATGGTGACACATGCCTGTAAACCCAGAGGCTCGGGAGGCTGAGGCAGGAGGATTACAAATTCGAGGGCAACCTTAACAATTCAGAGAGACCCTAAGGAACTTACAAGACCCTGTCTCAAAATAAAAAGAACTGGGGATGTGGCTCAGCAGTTGAGTGCCCCTAGGTTCAATCCCCTGTACCAAAAAAAAAAAAGTGCAAAACCAGCCACTCCCAATAGTGAGAGCTGAGGTCTCCCTGGATCACTCCTGTACCCTAAAGTCTCCCCAGATCCCCGTTCAGGATCATCCACCACCTCATCTCTGTTCACTCATAGGTGGATGAAGCCTCCTACCATTTCTCTCGACTCCTTTGCCTTATCACACATTTCCTCCAACCATGATGATCTCTTCTTTGCCTTCTGCTCTTTTACTTCCTAGATGTTGGCCCATCAGAATGTATTAATCAAGACCCAGTGCAAAGGCATTTTTGCCTTTGTACATACCCCTGCAGATTTTAGTTTTCATACATATGTGAAGAAAAAAGTCCCTGCAACCAGGCACAGTGAGTAACTCCTTTTTTTTTCCCCTCAGATTTATGGCTTGCTCTTTTGTGATGGCAGTCAATTTAATCTGCTCTGTTATAATAATCTCTGAATTGCCTTAGGATTCTTTTGTTTGTTTGTTTGTTTGGGTGCTGGGGATTGAACCCAGGGCCTTCATGCTTGCAAGGCAAGCACTCTACCAACTGAGCTATATCCCCAGCCTGCCTTAGGATTCTTAGTAGAACATAATCACCAGGAAACAAAGACTAGTCTTTCTTGCAGCATTATCCCTGTGCCTGACCTGTGCTTATTTTCATTAAATAAATAAGTATATACTTGTATGTAAATAAATAAATAGATGCATATATGAAAAGTCACAATGAAACCCATTAGTTTATACAATAATATTGAATAATCATAATAAGAATAAGTGATTCAACAAATAGATGTTTGAATAAGCATAAGTCCCAAGATAGTCTTTTTTCCTAAAAATTTTTGCAGAGGAGAAAACTGAAGGTTTGTACTACCTAGAATGCATCTAGGATCTGCATTCAAAGGAAACTTGGAAACTTGATCACTGTAATACTGGTTTGTCCTGATAGCCTTTTGATAGGAGGGATTATTAGGAGGGGATTTTATAGGGCTGCCATAAACAGTGAGTAAACAAGCGAAAGGAAAACAAATGTGACAACCATGGGTCTGTTTATTTCCTTTATTTATGCCCTGTCTTCTGTCTTTAGATTAATTTCTGTATCAGAAGCTTTAGAGGCAGTTGCTGTGCTGGTCTTTAATTAAGTATGTGAGTGAGTGTGGGCACCTACATTCCCTGGTGTTGAACTGAACAGTAAAAAATTTAATTAAATAAACAATTAACAAGATTTCCCGTGGTTCTAAGTGCATTTACAGTCACTGACACCCCATCTTTCAATATGTCCCTGGGCTTTAGATGGCACAGTTATAGATCTTCAAGTGGGAGGGCCCAGCTGGATGAGGTTGGATTGATTTTTTAACCCTCAGTCTTCAAAAAGAAATTTTTCAAAGAGAAATTCAGATAAACATGGCCAAAACGGCTCAGTATTCCAAACTGAGTATAGCAGTCCCAGAATCTATTTCAAGTGCAGGCAGCTGTTTTTGTACTCATGTGGACCTCTCACACTATGTAGTTCACATGTCCATTTCACATTCTCACTGGGGATGTTGGTGGGGTGGGAGGTTGAGGGAGGCTGGTTGCTCTCAGTTCCTCTGTAATTTCAAGGCAGCAGTTTCCATTGCTTGGATGGCTGTGGAGCCACACATTATAATAAGGGGACTGCTTTAGTCCACCTATGCTTTAGTCCACCTAAAGTTTGCTCACAGTTCTGGAGGCTGGAAAACCCAAGATCAAGATGGCAGCAGATGTGGTATCTGGTGAGGGCTCAGTCTCTTCTTGCTGTGTCCACACATGACAGAAGGGCTGTCCAGCTCCTTTGATTTGAATAAGGGCATTAATTCCACTCATGACCTAATTACCTCCAAACTTCTTAATTCCATTCCATTGGTAATTGGGTTTTGTATTAGTCAACTTTGCATTACTGTAACAAAATACCTGAAATAAAAAATTTAAAAAGAAGAAAATTTATTTTGACTCACAGTGTTGAAGATTTCAGTCCATGTTCAGTTGGCCCCATTGCTTTTGGCACTGTGGTGAGGCAGTGCATGGTAGAAGCACATGACAGAGAAAACTTCTCATCACAACCAGGAGGCAGAAAAAGACAGGAAGTTGCTAGGGTTCCAATACCACCTTCAAGGCACTAGGCCCCACCCCTTCAAGATTCCACCACCTCCCAAAAATGCCACAAGCTGGCGATCAAGTCTTTAACACATGGGCCTCTGGAGGACCCATCCAGACCATATCAGGTTTCAAAAGAGGAATTTCGGTAGGGGGGATTAAACATTCAGACCATAGCAAGGACTGAACTCATTTCTGGAAGACCTGCCTAGCCCTGACTCACACGGATTTTCTCTGTTCTTGAGCAAGTAATTTAGTCTTCTTGAATCTCAGGTTTCTACTTACTTACTTTTCAGGATTGCTTTAGGAACTGAAAGCTCCAAGCAGACCTCAAAAGCCTGTGAAATGTATCTATGATTGCAAACCTTCTGAACCAGGTGAGGCTGTTGTTGACATTCAGGCTCCTGAGGATTTACAGCTGAGTGAAAAGTCCCATGATACTCTTAAAATACATTCAGAGAAAAATCAGCAATGGATGTTAATTAAAGCTCACTAATGAATAGATCCCTGGAGAGCTTTTACTTTACTGTAGTCTTCTACTGAAACCCCATTTATTAAAAATATTCAGGTTAAGATAATAAGAAGTAATACACTAAATCTAAGAGGAAATATTATCAAGAATAAAGGCCATGAAAAGAATTTTATTTGGAGCCCCCACCCCTTGAGTCTGTGCCATCAGTAGAAAGTGAAAACACTCAATGGAGAATATTTATTACAAAATGCTAAAGCTCATGAAGAATCTGTCTTGCAGAGGCAGGAAAATAATCTCAAGGAAACGTAAACTTGAGAATGAAATGTTTTTATGAGTTGTGAGTCTGCTACATACAGCTTTACTTGGCCTAATGGTTAACTACATCCAAAGGAAAAAAAAAACATAAATATAGTGTGATTTCATAAGCTTTAACTGAAGTATGTTTTTCATGTCAGGTCCATAATGGGTTCTCAGAGGAGAATGGGTGGTGTTGAAGCTCAAGAGGGGAAAAAATAAGTCTAAATTCACCAAGACTTAAAAGAGTAAAGAAAAGTAACATTTTTTGCAGGATTTTTGAAACTATCAGTTCATAGGAAGTGTCTTGAGCTGATGGCTCTACAAATGAAGGAGAGAAATTAAGAGTTAGGTAAATAGCACTTGGAAAGTGAGGGCAGAGGTCATGTTGGTCGGTGGGGACCCATGACCAGGAAGAACAAGTCATTAGGAGGCAGAGAGCAGCTGTCTGAGGGGGAAGCTAGAGTCTTTATGAAGTCAGGAGATGTGCTCTTCCTTGCTGGTAATGCTGAATATTTAGAAGACACAGATAAATTCCCTTCTTTCAACATGAGCCCCTAGGAGGATGCCACCTTCTAGGATGGACTAGTCCTCCTAGTCCTCCTAGGAAGACTCTCTGTGGGTAGTCTTTCTCTTACCCCACTCCACAGGCTTAGGGGCATGACTGCGAAGCTACTTGGTCACAATTTGTTCCTATGGAATGAATCACTTTTCCTGGGAGAGGGTCTGCAAAATCCTGAAATACTAGGGTCATTTCACCAAAGACTAAGAGAAGGAATAACACCAGGGACACTGATTGCCACACTCAGATAAAACCTTTCTTATAAGGACATGGACTTGTATTTGGTGCCTATAAATCCAAATACACAGCAAGCACAGCCTTTAGGTCAAATAAATAATGTCCCTTACTCATACCTGTTATTGCCTTCCAAACTATGTGGACACCATTGTTATGATACAAATACAAACTCCTTTATAATCAAGATTTAATCCACAGGATCTCATCATTATGTATTTAAAGAATCAACACATTCTGAAAGTTACAGATGCAATCAGTCGTCCACATCCATGGGTTCTGAACTCGTGAGGCAAAAGTGACTGAGGGGGTCCATAGGATCGGACTCTGCAAAGAAAATTCAGAGAACTCAGGTGGTGGGATCACCAGTACTGTCAGAAGGCTAAAAACCTGCCTACCTGACAAGTGGCCCAAGTAAGTTGCTGTAGCAACCTGTACAGGGGAAGAACCCCCAACCCTAACCCTAACCCTTTATTTCTTGGGGCACAGAGCAAATTACTAAGGAAAACAAATTTAACTGAGAGAAAAGCTTATTCACACATGTGCATGCACATGTACAAATACACACACACACACACACTTACACACACAAACACACACACACACATACACTCCCTCGGAGCGATTACTCTAGAGAAAAACCTGGAAAATAGGGTTGAACTATATTATCTTCAGAATTAATCAACTGGCTTTTTTTCAAAGTACTTACAGAAGAAATCCTTTACAATGCCTATATACACATTTAAAGATGGAACGAAATGTCCTTGGTTTTCTCTGGGAAGCACATGTTCTTTGGTCTGCATGTTACTGCATCATAAAGGCACAGGTTATAGCTCATTTGCTCTAAATGCCAGAAACCAGGGTTATTGATAGGGCAGAGATGCACATAAAACAGGCACTTGGATGTGGGACATTGGTCCTGCAGGGACAACTTTCAGAGTTGACATTACAGGAGCACAGAAGCCAAGAACCTCAATCAGGCAGCAAAGGTTCATGACACTGAGGGTCACACTATGGGAGATAAAGGAAAACAGGGACCAGAGCAGGTGATGGCAGTAACTAGCGATCATTCAGCAGAACCTTCTCATCAACTGACAAGAAAAATAACTCAACACTCTATAGCTACTGCACAGCAGGGCTGAGAAGGGATAGGAAATCTGTGTCCTGAGACAATGGCCTTTCAGCCCTGACCCCTGGTCTCTGGGTGAGTAAGATATTGTCTCTGCCTCAGGATTTTGCAGTCTACTGTGGAGTCAAATAAAATTAAGATGAAGAGTAGAAATGTAGCCCACAACCATGTGTCCTAAGAGCCAAGGGCAAGCAGGGCTAAGGAGTGTGGGGACGCAGCTCCGCGGATTTCAATGGCCTGGAAAGTACCAGAGGAGGGAAGACTTCAGTATGTGTAGGACAGTTGTGAGTAGGCAGCTTCAGAAGATGGGAGACCTTTCAGTACTAGGAACAGAGCACTCAAGTCCAGAAGGAGGAAAATGAATAGCCTGTCCCATGAAACAGTAGAAAAATGGCTAGGGAAGGAGGGAAAAAAGAAAAAGGGAGGAGAGGGGGAAAGAGGAGGAAGGGAGGGAGGGAGGAAAAGAAGAAGGATGGTTGTGTGACAGGCAAGAAAGAAAGTAGGAACAAAGGCTTAAATACAAATTATAGTGGGTCGACTACCGGAGAGATGAACTTGGTCTTAGCCTTTAGGGTGATTTTGTCACCTGGGAAGCATGAGTGAGTAACAAAATAGTTCTGGGTCTGAGAGGTATGTGGGGGCTCTTCCAGACCTGAGGCTGATTTCTTTCAATCTGGTAGAGCTTCACAAAGGCTGGTTTCACAGTTCTTCCTCCTTCTTAGGACACTGACTGCTCCTGAGCCTTATGGGTGGTCAAGGAAGTTCTGCAGCTACTGGTGGTATTGCCATGAGAATTTCTATACCTCACAGCCTCTTCGGATGACCAGTACTTCCTCCACCTCATGGAGCCTGGTCTGGTGCTAGTGTCCCAGTCTTCAGAGTGTCTGCTCTCCACTGTGAGGCTGCGTCCTGCTCACCCAAAGTGGAAAAGCCTCTCCAGGCCATGAGCCCAAATGGTGTTCTCTGTGACCAGGTTTCCTGGCTTAACAGTAAATATGGCTCTTTTAAAATCCATAAAGAACACTTTGGGCCAGGCGCAGTGGAGCATGCCTGTAATCCCAGCGGCTCAGGAGGCTGAGACAGGAGGACTTCAAGTTCAAAGATAGCTTCAGCAACTTAGGGAGGGCCTAAGAAACTTAGTGAGATCCTGTCTCTAAAGAGTATGTAAATATTAAAAAGAAAGACTGGGGATGTGGCTCAGTAGTTATGCACCCCTGGGTTCAACCCCCAATAGGAAGAAGAAGAAGACGACTTTGGCCTAGTTCTAATAGTCTCAGAAGGGGCCACACTATGTTCCAGTCAACCTTCTCCATGACTCACTCCTTTGTACAGACCTCTGCCCTTGTAAGGAGAAAGACAACAACACTCCCATTGTTCATAGGATGAAGTCTTGACTCTTTGTATTTGCTAGTATCAGATTTGTCATGAGAGATACCATTGACGGATATGGGGTGGCAGGAGTTAATGGGACACTGGTAGGTAAAGGGAAGGCTTGTCACATATGCACCAAAGCTAACCCCAAGTTTGCTGCAAAGCTCATAAATAGTGGGAGGCATTTTTCCTGCTACTCCTGGTTAGCCTGCTCATTACTGATGTCCTTGCCAGGCAGCATTAAATCAGTTTATTCCACCATATGCAATGATCTTTGTCATCCATCTCTGCATTGGTTCATATATATATATATATTTTTTTTCCTGTTAGGTAACATTAATAAAATTAATGCCTGTCACTTGTAAACAAGTAAACAACCCATGGTAATTAACTAAATGTCTTGCAGTTACTCTGATAGTTTTTTTTTTTTTTTTTTTTTTTGTGGTGCTGGGAATTGAGCTCTGATAGTTTTATCCCACTAAATGTTGGGGCAAAGTTTTTGTCCCTTCTTTTCAGGGAAGCATGATTTTAGGACCTCAGACCTAAACAATATCCTTAAATTATAATTTCATTTATTTTCTGCAAGCCCTGGGCATGTTCTTGAGGACTCTGGATGTGGTGGTGCATGCCTGTAATCCAATCAAGTT
>JAJEJO010000495.1:20960-58477 GCA_020662805.1 Glaucomys volans
TTGAGGACTCTGAAGGCTGAGCTGGGTGCCCTGAGTCTTGTAAAGTAACGCTTTCAAGCTTCACATCCTGTTTCACTCTGTCTTAATTCACCATTTTAAACAGGTAACAATGGATGGCTGCAGTAGTGCTGTAAGAGTCTCTCTCATTATTTGAATTTAAAACATCTGACTGCCCTACAAAATGCTGACAAGCACCTAGGCTGTGCTGGGCCTATGCGTATGAAGCACATTTAATCCTCCTTCTCTATTTTCTAGAAAGTACTCAGGGATGTGCTGGGGAGGAGGCACACTGATTATTTTCACCTATCCCCCAGGCAAGTGCAGTTGAAAGGTCCCAGAAACATCAGGCTGGAGGAGAAATGGAGGTATAAACAGGCAAACCTGTACTAAGGACTTCTTGTACCTGGTGGGACCCAGGTAAGTTCACCTACCTGCAGACATTTGGAACACCTGAGAAGACACACCTGTGTCTGGGAAGGAGCCACTGTACTATCTTCCACTTCATGTAATTCTCTAAGTATCCATGAACCCTGGCATTAAAAACTCTTGTCACCTTCTAACTTGTCCTTCTGTCAAGGACATCCATGGTCCCACTGGGACCACCATATAGAGAACTATCAGAAAAATGAATATAGGACTTAGAAACCACAGAGGTATCTGTACTTTGAAGTAACAGATGGGTTTCCACTAGGGAAATGAGAGTTGGAAAGCCCTATCTAATTTATTATTTTTCAATTTTTGAACAATATAAAAAGGTTAAGCAAAGTTCCAACACGAAAGATCTTGATATTTTGTTTTTTTGATCAGATGCAAAGGTAGGATACACACATTTTAAAAAATATATTTTCTCCTTTTTAAGAAAGAGGAAAAATAATGAACACACTTGCATTTAAATGTATCTGGGTTGCAAGTGTAGCTCAGTGGTAGAGCACTTATCTATCATGCAGGAACCCCTGGGTTCTATCCCAACACTGGAAAAAAAAGAAGAAGGGAAAAAAGTCTAAAGAAGGGAGAATATATGCATGTTTTTTAAATGAAAGTTACCTATTTTTTCCTATCAAATCTGATCTTCCATTTGCATTTACCTCAAGGCCTCAGTGAAGCAGGGACCTGATTCTTCTATGTTATCTCCAGTGCCCATCATAGTCTGGTAAACTTTTTAAAGTAACAAAGGACTGGATGTGGTGGTGCATGCCTGTAATCCAATCAAGTTGGGAGGCTGAGGCAGGAGGACTACAAATTGAAAGCCAGCATCCACAACCTAGCAAGGCCCTAAGCAGCTTAGCACGACTCTGTCTCTAAATAAAAATATAAAAAGGGCTGGGGATGTGGCTCAGAGGTTAAGCACCACTTTTTCAACCCCCAGCACCATAAAAAAAAAAAAAAAAAAAAGGAAATAAAATAATAGTTTCCAAGAACTACATGCCATTTTATTGAACACCAAAGTGATGATCTTTATAGTAAGAAAATAATAAATAGAAAAATATATTTAAACAAAATAAAGCAATAAACAATTTTAAGTCATTAGACAAATTTAAATTCTGAGAAACTGTGCTCATATAATTTTACAAAAGCATATATTACCATTAAATACTCATAATAAAGAAGTAATCCTCCCTATGACTTCTTTCAGGAAGCTGTTTTTAAATTAAAATTTATTTTTAAAACATTCAAAATTCACATAAAAGTTGCAAGAATGCTTCAAGTTGACACTCAAATGTTTTTATCCTCCATTTCCCACCATTAATACTTTGCCTTGTTGACTCTCTCTCTACCTTTGTCTCTACTTGTATTTTTCTCTATGTCTCTGTCCATCCCTCTTCTTGATTCTTCTTAAAAAAAATTGTATGTTGCAAGTCACAGAGATTATGACCCTTCATCAGTACTTATTTAGTGTGCTTCCCTAATAACCAGAGCAATCCATTACATAATCACAGTATCATTAATAATTTAGAAAACTTAACATTGACATGATACTATTAGCCAGTTGACTCCCTGTATCTGTAAGTCGCTTATTCAGGGATTCAATCCACTTCAAGTCAAAAACATTTGGAAAAAAATACATCTATACTGAATATACATGGACTTCTTTTCTTCGTCATTATTCTTAAACAATATAGTACAAAATTGACTAGTCAGCAATTACAGTCATCCCTCTGTATCAGCAGGTCTCCAACACTGGATTCAACTAACTGCAACTGAAAATAGTGGGATAATTACATCCGTATGGAATATGTACAGATTTTTCTCTTGTCATCATTCCTAAACAATATAAGGAACAATTATTTACATTATATTAGTACTTATAGTCATCTAGAGATGATATAAATACATGGGAGAAAGTGCCTAGTTTATATGAAAATATCATGCCGTTTTATGTGAAGGACCTGAATATCTCTGAATTTGGGTATTTGTGTCCTGGAGGCACACACCTTCAAATACCAAGGAATGACACATGTGAATATTCAGTTTTGCTGACTGTCCCAAAATTGCTCTACAAACACTTCTTCCCAGTCCAAGACTCCTCTCAGGCTACATGTTGCATTTAAATGTCATGTCTTGTTAGACTTCTTTAATCTGGAGTCATCTCACCTTTCCATTGTTTTCCAAGAAGCTGACATTACAAAAGTGTTCAAAGTCATTGTTTTGCAGACTCTCTATTTGGGTGTAGTCAGTTAAAGTTGTATCATCCAGAGTTGACACCACCCATTGATTAGCAACTAATCTATGGACAGATGCTAAGAGACTATGATAAATCTTGCCTGAACCAATTATTATTTGTGATGATTTCAGAGTAGCAATTTTCAAATGCCATTATTTCTTCTTCATAGCTAGCTTGGCATTCCACAATGAAGAAGAGTTTTCCCTTTGACCCCTTATTCATTGTTCGTTTTCTGCCATTGGTAAGTATCCACAGGATGTTTGTTTTTTCATTGAGTTATTATCTGCCAAAGTCATTGTTCAAGTTCAGACTTGATTTGTCTGAAGTTTGGCCAGTGGCAGCACCTGCAAACTAGCCCCTGTGTCACTTTTGGCATGCCCCCATCATTTTTTGAGTATTTCCTGACTTTGTGGCTCATCTTGTACTTTTCTTACTGACCTAAGATAAGAGTCAGTCATTTTTCTGAAGGGTTCTCTGGTTCTGTTTAGTGGAGAGAGGGTGTCTAGGTGAAGGCAGATCACACATATTTTTAACAAGGAATTTTGTTCCTGCTGACCAATCTTTCCCCATCCCCTACCTTCCACATAGTATTTTGTGGAATACTACCCTCTACTTCTGAGATCCACTTTTAAAATTTTCACGTGAGAGAGAACATGTCATAATCGTATTTTCATGCCTGGTCTCTTTCACTTAGCATATGTTCTCTAGTTCCATCCATGTTGTTGTAAATGGCAGGATTTAATTAGTTTTTATGGCTGAATAGCATTCAATTGTGTATATATACCACTTTTTTTTCATTCATTCATCCACTGATGAATACTTAAGTTGTTTTCACATCTTGGGTATTATGAAGAGTACTGCAATAAATGTGAGAGTACAGAGGACTTTTCAACATAGTGATTTAATTTCCTTTGGATAAATATCTTGTAGTGGGATTAATGGATCATATGGCAGTTCTATTTTTAGATTTCTGAGGAATCTCTATGCTGTTTTTCATATGGCTATAGTAATTTACATTCCTACCCATAGTACATAAGAAGTCCCCATTCTCAACATACCAGAATTTTATTTTTTGTCCTATCACGTTGTAGTTTTGATTTTATTTGCATTTCCCTGATGACTAGTGATGTTGAACATTTTCCTACATACCTGTTGGTCACTTGTATGCCTCCTTCTCCTCCTCCTCCCTGCCCCTCCTCCTCCTGTTGCTGCTGCTGCTCCTCCTCCTCCCCCTACTCCTTCCTTAATTGTATGTCTTCTAGTGAGAAATGCCTAAATGACTGCTCAGGTCTTTTGCCCATTTTTATAATATCAGATTCTTCCATTTTTGTTTTTGAGTTGTTTGTGTTCCTCATATGTTCTAGATGTTAATCCTTTGTCAGATACACAATCTGTAAATATATTCTCACATTCTAGAGGTTGTCTCTTCACCCTGTAAATAGTGTGCTTTGTTATGCAGAAAGTTTTAAATTTCATATAATCCCATTTATCTATTCAGGAAAATGCTATATAATACAATTTGGAATTTTACATGTTGATCTTGAGACCCCAGTGGAACATTCTGGTAGATCCACCACCCCACTGTAGAAGGCATAGATCTTTAGCTTCAGGAGCACCTGGATCTGCTGTTGGCAGTCCATCAAGTCAGGAGTCTAACTGACATATGTGGTTGGAGTTCTCAATGGTGACATGAACAGAGGATAGAAGGGAGGACAATGTTCTTGGAAGGCTGGGGTGGGCCAAATGCTGAGCTCTGTCCTGTGGAGCCAGGTCTTAATAGTCTCAGGAGGTACAAGTGCAAATGCCAGTGTTAGGAATGGTCAGGCATGTGCTTCATATCCCACCTGTGCCAACCTTTACAGCAAGGCTAGATTGGAGTGTGAATGTGTAGCATGGTCTTCTCCCTGGGAACCATGCAAGCATGCAATGACAGACCCTCACTAAGGGAAGCTATTTCCAACCAGGGGGGATGAGTGAGTCAGATAGAGGGAGGACTGCAAGAGTTCCTACCAAACATCTCTTTTTTGTGGAGGGAGAAAGTAGTGTCCCTCTTTAGGAGAGCTACAGAGGGAGACCCTGACTACTGTTTTATGGGGGATAAGAAAAGGAGCCCAAGGAGGAGATGCAGGAAGAGAGACAGGAGAAAAGCCCAGGAAGACATTGTTACCCAGGAGGGGACAGAGGAAGTCAGCCCTGAGGTGTGATGTAGACAAGTACCGTCATGAACCATATAACTACATCAGTCAGTGACAGACTCCATATATGATGGTGGCCCTAAAGGATTATACTGTGGTGAAAATTCCTATGGCCTAGTAATGTTATATCTGTCATGACATCATAGCACAACACATTCCTCACATTTGTGTTGGTGCTGATGTAAACAGACCTACTGTAACACCATTTGTAGAAAAGAACAGCACGTAGAGTTGTGCACTGTACATGATACTTGATAATGATCATCAAACACTCTGTTATTGGGTGATGTATTTATTATAATATCTTTTTAATCCTTGTTTTGAGGTGTACTCCTCCTATTTTTTAAAAAAAATTCCTATAAAGCAGTCTGCTGTGCGGCACTGGCAGCAGCCTTACCCATCTCATGGGTACCCACTCGGGATTGCGTCAAGTGGCCATGTCCTATGATTGACATAGATACCTAGGGTCTATATAAGTGTACTCTACCTTAGTCCCATAATTCAAAATTGCCTGATGGCACATATCTCAAAATGTGTCCTGTTGCTAGGTAACACATGACCATGAATGGATCAGAGTAGCTCAGGATGAAGAGGAACAGGGAAGAAGGCCAGGTGGCCTACTGATAAAGGTGATAATGGAAGGTGAGGGCTATGAAAACTCATTCAGCTTCACCTTGAAAGAAAGGAGGCAACTGGGATTATGACTAGAAGATGGGCCAAGTGAAGGCCATCCATGATAGGGACAGTTTGCAATGTGTCTCCACATGGAGAGGAAGCACCTTGGGTGAAGGCAGATCACACACATGGATCTATAGCATCTCATCCTGCTCACAGTTTTCCTGATCACAAAATAGGAACCTGTTGTTCACTTCAATTTCAGTCCAAGTCCATGTCCTGGGGACACCAGGCTCCTTCCCCGATAGCCCCATGGTGTGTGTTCTCTGGAAATGGAATCTCTTAGAACAAAGTGACTCCTGGCACCACCTTCAAAACATCAAATAAGCCCAAGTTGAGGGACATTTCACAACATCACTTCACAAGTATCCATATCATGAAAGACAGAGAGAAGTTGTCCCAGATTGGAAGGGCCTAAGAAGACAGGACACCTAAAGCCAGACTGTGATCTTGGAGGGATCCTGCACCAGGCACAGGGCAGTGGTGGGAAAACTGGAAAGCTCTGAGTAAAGTCTAAGATTAGTTGACAGTATTGTTCTCATTGTTAACTGACTGATGGTGGACCTGTGCTGTCTTTATAGGGGTTAATATTTGGAGGAGCTGGATGAAGACAAAAGGGAAAGCTTTCTTACATATTTTGTAAGTCTGAAATAGTTTCAGAATGTAACATTAAATTTTCTTTGAAAATTTTAAGTTTGGGCAAAAAGTTAAAGTACCTGAAATAATACTTTCAATATATAGTCATCCCTCGATATTCTTGCAGGTTGGTTCCATGACACTCTGCAGATACCAAAATCTGCATATGCCCAAATGCCATATATAAAGTGGTATAATATTTTCATATAAACTAGGCATATTCCCCTATGTACTTGAAATCATCTGTGGACTACTTATAATATGTAATATAATGCAAATGCTGTGTAAATTGCTGCTATACTGTATTATTTAGGGAATGGTGACAAGGGAAAATATCTGTACATATTCAATACAGATGTAATTCTTTTTCCTAATATTTTTCAGTTGTAGTTGGTTGAAACCACATTTGAAGAATGTGCACAGAAGGTTAAGTCAATTTAAAAAATATATGTTGCTTATTTCTTGAAGAACATAAGGTCTTTGACTGACAACAGAGAAAATACCCATGCTTGAGAATGATAAACATGGTTTATTTCCTAGCAGTTGCTTTTGCCATTGTAGCCTGTTTTAAGGAAAGTGTTGTGTTTTAAGAAGTGGCTTACGGTGAGGAGTCAGAGGTGAGTTACGTGCCATCTCTGGGAAAGGTGTAATTGGGATTTTGGAATTGGGATGACCAGGTCCCAGTCCTTAGAATTGGCTGCACTTCTAGTGTCTACTTTTTTCACCTCTGAATTTATCCTTTCAGATCTTTGGGTCTCCCTTACCACATGTTCTTAACTTGATATAGAAGGTCCCAAAATTAAGAGGATTTTATTCTTGAGGTAGTATACAGTCACAGAATGTCTTGGTTTAATTTTTCTCAAAAGCCTTGCTTGTCCTAATCATCTTATATTCATTTGTCATATCCCTAACACCAAAGAATATGCAAGTCAATTATTATAGCTTCAATGTAGCAGCATAAATTTTCATGAATTTAAGGTACCTAGGGTGGAAAAGTGAAACTTGATTTGTTTCATATCCTGTGCATTATTTTATTTTGACTCAGAGTGTGTATTTACTTCCATAGCTGAAAAGCATGCCTGGAACAAAGGGCAGATGGTTACCACATTTCCCATATTTTAGAGAAAGTTCACTAATGTGGATTATGGGAGGCAAAATTTGCTGTAAACTTGGAAGTAATGATTGTTTGTGACCTATAGAACCATTGTTCCATGTAGTTCTCAGGAGTTGAACTTAAATTCACATCAACATGGGGGAGACTCATACATTTTTTAGAGGAATTTGAGGTTAACTGCCATAGCTACAAAGCCTGTGACTGAGCTGCTCTGTTGTCCTCTTCATATGGTTGAACCAAGATAAAGCCTACTCTGTAACTCATGGATTATTGAGCCACACAACTTGCTCTTTAGGTTCTTGGCCCAGTGCTCTGGTCTCTATTTCCAACCTCTGCTTGTTTGGGTTTCATCATGGGGTTTATACTAGTGCATTCCCTACCATGCTTAGTGAAGGTTAAGTGAACATCAGAAGATTCTGTGTGAGGCAGAGCTGGTCCAACAAACCATTCTCACTCTCTGATGCTTATGCCAGCATCATTGGTCTACCAGATTAAAATGGAAACCTTCCATAAAGACAAGATTTCTCCTTTGTGATCTTTTGAAAACAGCAGCAGAGACCACCTCAGAGTGTTTTGATGTTGCTCATTTTGACCTCAGAAGAAATCTGTATGTTTTCAAAGCTTCAAGTGATCCCTGAACCTCAGGATTTAGAGGAAATCATGGTGGTCCTTTTCCCAGTGCTTCTTCCCCACCATGAACATGAACCCTATGGATCCTCTCCAAGTGCAGAAATGAAATAATGTCTGCATTTGACAAAAGGCATCTCAACCTCTACTCACCTAATTGCTTTGAACATTTTGTTGTTGTTGTTCAACCAAATTTTGGTGCAATAAAGAATCTGAATGACCATGTGAGGCATTCTTGATTGATATTGGGCCTAATGTGAATTTCATTTGACATAGTGTCTGTCCTTCCAAGTAGGGTAGTCCTCTACTCTGCAGAGAGAGATTATCTGGAAGCATCACCCCCCATTTAACCTTTCCTGTGTCCAACTGGAGTATAATGGCTTATGTTTGTGTTCTGTTTAACAAAATGTTTTCGTTTTTAAGAGTTATTTTGGAATTCCATCTTAGACAAAACTGTTAATAGACTGAGGCCAGATCAGGTCCAGCTTGCTCTTGAGAGAACCTATGGATCATTTTGCCAAGAAACAGGCTCTCAGGGCTGGAGATATAGCTCAGTTGGTATAGAGTGCTTGCCTCACAAGCACAAGGCCTGGGTCCAATCCCCAGCACTGCAAAAAAAAAGAAAGAAAGAGAGAGAGAGAGAGAAAGAGAGAGAGAGAGAGAAAGAAAGTAAGAAAGAAAGAGAAAGAAGGAAAGAAAGAAAGAAAGAGAAAGAAAGAAAGAAAGAAAGAAAGAAAGAAAGAAAGAAAGAAAGAAAGAAAGAAAGAAAGAAAGAAAGAAGACTGACTCTCAAATACAGTGCTGGCTGAGTTTCAAAAAGCAAACAGCTTGAGGTGGACAGAAGGCTGTGGGAATGCCAACCTGGGCTTTGTCTCTTCACACTGCTCCTGAGAGATGAGAGGTGAAACCCAGAAGAGGACCTCTCCCTTGTTCATAGACCACACCTGGCTGTCAAGTACACCTCACGAGTAAAAGGTCAACAGTTGGTCTAGAGTTGCCCCACAGACCTTCTACCCACATTAAACTCACAGAATGGAGAATTGTTGTTGTTTGTTTTTGTTTTTGTTTTTTAACCTTAAAATAGCACTGATATGCTACCAAAAAAAGGTTTGCAACATAATACAGTAGCACCCTCCTTATCTGCAGGGGATATATTGCTAGGTCCCCAAGGCATGTCTGAAACCACAGATGATACTGAACTCTTAAGTATTCTGGGTTTTCCTATACAGATACACCTATGTTCATGTTTTATTTATAAATTAAACACAGTAAGACTCCACAATAGCAATTAAAAATAAAATAAAGTAACTATAACAATGCATTATAATAAAAGTTATTTAAAACTTTCAAATTGTTTATTTCTGGAGTTTTCCATTTATTATTTTCCCACGATAGTTGACCAGGATAACTGGAATTGCAGATAGAAATGCTGAAGATGCTAAGGTGGGAATACCATAATACATCTTTTATTGAGGAGTGTTGGGGGTGGGGTAGGTAGGGAGGCTAAAACATCACAGAACTGTTTTTGCAGGGTTTTGAGGATTTATTGTTTTCCAGAGGATGGGAGCAAGACTGACGGGGTACTCAGAAGATGGGTGAATGATGAATTTCATATATTCCCCATTTTTAACATAAGATAAAACAAATTTACCCTATTTTTACAAAGACTTATTTCCAGAAGTGATCAATTAAAATATTGTAAAATAGAGCATCACCGAAGTTTATAGAACCAATCATGAAGGCATAAACTATATATTTTTGTATCTTTATCTATGAAACTGTTAAGCATGTTTTTAGCAGTGTTTCAAAACTCATTAGACAAGAACAGGAACCAATTTTATCATGGGCTTCTGAACCTCACTCCACCCTCCACAATCTGGGTTTACAAAAGCAGAAAAAGGTCAGAGTTCCAAGAGTTATCTTATGCATGAAACTGAAAAATAAAGCAATTCATGAGCCCTGAGATCCCCCCAGGGGAACTTTGCTCTCAGCTTCTTCTCTCCAGACTTCAGTGTTTTTGAGATTACATTTCTGAAAACATGGTTTCAAAATTTTAACAGTTCAGCTCACCAGCATAGACCCATACAGCCTAAAATGAATTGAAAAATATGGATTTTTTAAAACTATTTTTACAGTGCAGGGGACTAAACCCAGGGAATCACATATGCTCAGCAAGTGTTCTACCACTGAGCTATATCCCCATCCCTAAAATATGGATTTTTCTATCAATATAAGAGGTTTTGATTCCTACTGTCATTCTCAAGTGCTTGTTTTTGGAAAAAAGATCAGAATTAAGAGCTGATGATCAGAAGCACATAACATTATTTATGTTCCTACAATAGTATAGGCTGGAAACATGAAGACCATGCCATTGGAGATGATTCCCTTAACCATTTCTCTAAAGCAATCCCATTGCTAGTGGACAACTTCCCAGACAGCAGTGCAAAACAACCCAGAAACACAGCACAAAGGACATTCCATTTTGGCTTTCCTGTGGACAGAGTTTAGAAATTCTTGCTAACAAGTGTTTCTAATTCCGTTGCATACAGGAAATGCAGAGCATGGCCTAAGAGGTCAGGTTTCTCTGTGGCCAGCTTAGGTAAGAGTTATGTGAAAGGGACATTGAAAACTCTTCTCAGGCTTCCCAGGGAAGAAATGGATAACTTCTGTAAGAAACTGAGAAAGTCTACAGGTAAAAACGAAACGACCCTTCCATCATGGATGGCTCAGATGTATGAGCTGTTTGACCTCACCCAGTCTGGATGCTCCTTGATGTTTATGCTATTTTTTCAAGTACAATCAGCCCTCCAAATCCTCAGATTCTACATCCATGAACTCAACCCACCATGGATCAAAAATATTTGAGAAGTCAAGCACCATGATGCATGCCTGCAATCCCACCAATTTGGGAGGCTGAAGCAGGAGGATCACAAGTTCAAAGCCAACTTCAGCAACTTAGCGAGATCCTCAGCAACTTAGCAAGACCCTGTTTCAAAATAAAAAAAAAAGGGGATGTGGATGGAGCTCAGTGGTGGAGTGGCCCTGAATTCCATCCATAGTAACTGTTCCCAGTTTTTTATTGAAAAGAGAAAAATTGCATCTGTACTAACCAAGTACATACTTTTTTTCTTGTCATAGCCCTTATAGTTTATTAGTTACAATAAGTCATCTAGAGATAACTTTCCTCAGAATGTGACTTTATTTGTAGGAATCTTAACTACCTTTAAAAATTTAATCGAGTTAAAATGAGGTTGTCAGAGTGGGCCCTAATCCATTATGACAGGAGTCCTCTAAAAAAGGTAATATCTGGACAGAAACAGAAAGGCATAGAGAAAAGATGATAAGAAGATCGTCATGGAGTGGCCTGATTTGGAGCCTGGACCAGAGGTATTTAACTCTAAGAATTGGTGGAATTAGGATGGAAAGAGGAAATAAAGACACTGGGCCCCTTCCCAGTGCCTGATAGAGGAACCACATGTGCTAGACACAGGCTGCATGTGAATGTCACAGTGTAGGTATGCCCAGGTTCACTGGAAGCCCCTGGTGAAGTGCTAAGACAACCTGGAGTCAAAAGCACATGGAACAGGGAAGAGAATCATCAGTAAAATGAGAAACGCGTCCTCTTTCTTCCAGACGACAAAGAGAAGTGGAACTACCCTGCTCTGGACACTTACTGTCTGTGGAACCCCGGGCACTTCTCTTACCCTGTGATTTCAGATTTCCCATCTTGAAAATGTTTCTTATGTGTTGTGGAGTTTAAACAAGATTATGCACATCTGGTGTATAGTCAATGGGAGATCCCCAAACCAGCATTGTATGGTATACAAGGTTTCTATTGTATATTCCAGTAGGTAAAATAGCTTTTGTATCAATGGGATAGGTGATAAATTAGCATGGACAGAAAACGCCTATCAGTCAGTGCTAGCCTGGGCTATCAATAGCATTCTTCTTTTCCTGTACAGATGCTACTGGCCTGCAGACCACATCAGTGTTGTCCTGGTTTGTCTGCAGTATCCGTTGAAGCATGTGGAAAATGTGACTTGCCAGGATGCTGAGATGGTGAGATTTTTTTTTTATCTTCTCAGCAAGTATTTATTTTGCCCCACTCCCATGCCAGGCAGTGCCATGGGGGCTTAGTACTCCAGCAGAGGAAGGCAGACCCAGAACATCAGAAGTGGTAAGTTTGGAGACCAGCAGTGAGAGGTGTGATGAGGTTGTGCCAAATTCCATCTGCACAACATGACAGAGCACAGAACACAGATGACTCCTGTGAGCCTCTGAGAGTTGAGAAAGCTCCTCAGATCCAATGATATCAATATGATAGGAAAGCCTTTCTCTCTTGAAGATTTGGCACAACTTGGGAGGGTTTCTAGCTCCAGAGATTCTCCCATGGAGCAAGACAAAGACCATGTTGAGACCACAAGGAAGCCCAACTTCGCCTTCTGCTCATCCATTCCTTTCCTTTTCTCACAGCTGAGAGCATTCCTGAGTAAATTCCTTGCATGGTAATCTCCATAGCAAAGTGTGCTTCATGGGAAATCTGATCTGCAACATCAATGTAAGAGCATCAACTTATTGAAAGATGTCATTATGGTTTGGATTTTAAGTGTCCCCCAAAGGCTTATGTATTAAAGTTGGGTCCCCAGGCTTTGGTGCTACTGGAAGATGGTGGAACCTTTAAGAAGTGAGGTCCAGTGGAAGGAAGTTAGACCATTGGGCGCTTACCCTTCAAGGAGATATTGGGACCCTAGCCCTTCCTCCCCACCCTTCTGGTTCCTGGCAGTCATAAGGCAAGAAGCTTTGCTCAACTATGCACTACCAGCCATGAAGTAACCAGATCAGTGACTATGGAAACCATAAGCCAAAATAAAACTTTCCTCCTTGTAAGTTGATTTTCTCAGGTATTTTGTAACAACAATTGAAATCTGACTCATACAGATGTTGACTAAAAACCATTTATAATTTGGAAGGGAAAACTTGCTCAAAAATTATTAATGATTACTTAGCTAAAATTGTTCATTTATACATCTTTGCTACTTTACTATCTTGGAGACTAATATAGACTTTTTTCTTTTTAAAATATTCAGGAATTTTTAATCCATGAATATTTTATATTTAAGTCAAACACTTCCTTATAAAATAAATGGTGGCATAAAACCCCAAAAGGAACAAACAAACAAGCAAGCTTTTTCTGCAAGCTTACCTGCCAGTAAAGTATATTGCATAAAGTATTCTTGTAATATATACTTTTCATTCAAATGAGTAAATGTGTACGTTCTATTTAAATAATATTAAAATAAATAATATTATATCTTCCACACAGCATAGGAACTAGAACATCAACAATAACATAGATTGAAGTTCTTTGGCAATCTGAATCATTTGGTAATAATTTCCATAAAGATGAGAGATAGATAGATAGATAGATAGATAGATAGATGATAGATAGATAGATGATAGGCTAGAGATGCCAGCAAATGAGATGAAAGAGGAGAAAGTGAGAGAGACATGCACACACTTAGTATAGTTTTTAAGTTTTTGTTTTTTCATATTTTATTTAATTGGGGTTTTATATTACACAAAGTACATGATTTGCTTTTTTACTAAATTATTGTTGGTACCATTGGTTTTCATCACTGTATAGTACTCCACATATGATTACACCACAATTTATTTATGCATTGTACTATTGTCAGACATTTGGGTGGAATCCAATTTCTTGATAACTATGCTCTTTTCATGAAGTGTTAGTTCCAATTCCAAATTGTTAGTCTTAACCATTGACCCCGTGCTCATGACTGTGAACACATACGTGCCACCTATTCTTTGGGTATGTATCCAGGAATACAGATGCTAGTGCATGGGATGTGAGCACTTGCAACCTGACAAGTCATTCTAGACCTTTAAAAGTTTGTTCTAATTCACACTCTGACACATAGCAGATGAGAGTTTGCATCTCTGCACACCCTCACGAACACATAGTTCCAACTGGCCTTAATAGTCTTCCAATTTGGAGGAAGTGAAATGGAATGCCACTGTAGTCTTCATTTGTTCCTGCCATTACCAACAAAGAAAAGCATCTTTTCATTTGATGATGGCCATTCATGTTTTCTCCCTTTTTAAGTGAGAAGTCAATAATTTCATAATTTTCTATTACAAAATTTGCCTTTTTATTATAATGCATGTAAGTTCTTTAAATATTCAGCACACAAATTCTTTATTGGTTTTCAGTGACAAAACATTTTCTCCATGTTTTATCCTTTTTCTCCTTTTTTGGTTTCTTTTAATCAACATACAAAATTAAACTAGTTATTTAGGTAAAAACTAAATTCTTAAATTTTAATGTGTTCTAATTTATAAAATGGTATCCTTAATATTTTTGTTATTGTCTTGTGTTATCAATCTGTTCCTATTCTAAATCTGTTAAAAAAATTTCCTATATAATCTTCTGAGCATTTTATGTTTGTCTTTTGTATTTTTATGAATGGTATGATATGGAAATTCACTTTCTTTCTCATTTGGAAAACCAGCAACATTAATGTTTAAAATTGTTTTAGTTGATAATGTACTCACAGAGATCAAGGAATCAGAGCAATATGAAATTACCTATGTGAAAATTCTTACCCTACTGTGCTTCACAGCCCATTTCCCTGCCTATGTATCCAGAAAACCACTTTTAATAATTCTTCTATGAACTTTGAGGATATCTTTGTGCAAATACAATAAAAAGTGAAAATCTATTTCCATGTCCTTCTGTGCTCAACTCTAACAAAATCCTGCCTTTTTACATTGAACACTAGACCTGAAATTGTTCAGCAGCTCTACCAAAGACTTCCTCATTCTTTCTGTAAGAATTGACAGTACTCCTCTGTAGAGTGAAACCACATTTTAGGTCTGTCTGTTTTCAGTCATGGTGGAATAACAGTGACTAGATTGATTTTTCCACTTTAAACAATTAGAATTCGTGAAGCTAAAAGCCAGAAAGGCGGAAGTTATTTAAGAGAGAGTAGACTGCAGAGATCTTCTCCTGAGTCTGACCGGGTCATTAGAAGAAAACATAAGGCCAAATTTCCATTACCTTGAATTTGGCAAAGGACTTTATAGATGCAATGCCAAGTACATAAGCAACAATAACAATACATAAATTGAACTTTTAAAAACATTTGTTTTCCAAAGAACACCATGAAGAAAGTGAAAGGAAAACCCACAAAATGGTAGAAAGTACTAATATCCTGGTATTAACATCCAGGTTATACTGAACACTTGCAATCCAATCATAAGAAGACATATAAGCCTATTTAAAATGAGCAAAAGATATGAATAAATATTTCTCCAGGAAAGATGTGCAAGTGTCCAATAAGCATATCAAAGATGTTTGACATCATTGTTTATTAGAAAAATACCTTAAAACCACAATGAGCCATTCTTTTATACCTACTAGAATTGTTAGAATCAAAAAGTCAGAGAATAGCAAGTGTGGGTAAGAATACGGAAACATAACCTGAATACACCACTCACATGAATTTTAAATGGCATTATCACTTTGGAAAAGAGTCTGGCATTTCCTCAGAAGGATAAACACAAAAATAACATATGGTCCAAGAAGTTCATTCCTAGATATAAATCCAAGAAAAATTAAAGCATAGGCTTATCCAAAACTTACATATGAATGCTTCTAATAGCATTATTCACAATAGCCCAAAGAGGGAAACAATCCAAATGTCCATCAACTGAGGAATGGTACTGTAGCATATCCATTCTGTATTAGCCAACTTTTCATTTCTGCAAAAGAATACCTGAGATAATCTACTTAAAAAGATGAAAGGTTTATTTTGGCTAATAGATTTGGAGATTTTAGTCTATGACTGGTCCCTGGTTTTGGGCCTGTGGCAACTCAGTACATCATGGTGGGAGTGCATGGTGGAGGCCTATTCATCTCATGGCAGCATGCAAAAGAGAAAGGAAGCAACCATGCCCCCACATCTTCCTGAGAACACCTGCCCAATGACCTAAGACTTGTTGGGCCATGCTGACACAGCCTTCTTACAGAGAACCGTACCTGCTACAAATAACCACATAAGCCATATCAGAGAAAAATGGTGAAAATTCAGGAAAACCAATTAAAACTGTACAAATGAGTAAAGTCCTTGGGAGAAAATGAATGTAGCAGATTATTAGGGGATGAGAGGTTAACAGCTGGTTTCAATTCTGTTCCTTCAACATTTGGGCATTGAATGTCTACTTCATGCCAGAGAGTAAGGTGTGTTCTTTTTATATTTGTACCAAGAAATTTAGAACTTTGGCTACAGATTACTTTCACAGCTTCTATAACATTCGAGGGCGAGTGGACATGTAATACTGAGGCATAGGAAGGCAATATTAAACTTCAGACTGTTAACGATGATGGCTTGAGTTTATTTAACACTCCAAACAGTAGACAATTAAAACACTAGGAAACACTAAAATGCTGCCATGGAATACAAACATTCATGCTGCCAAAGTATAACTGGAGTACTGAATTGCATTTTGGATCCAGGTGGAAGTAGATGAGCAGTACGAGTTTTCTGCTGAACACTCTGTCTCCATAGGGACTGTACCCCAAATATAAAATGTAGGCATTGCTTAAGTCTATTAATATCATCTGAAACACTTTCCACAGAAGTTGCCTAGATTGCTGTAATTATCATTTGGCCTAAAATCCTGTCCTTAAACAAAATGAAGCTACTCAATAAAGCATACCTAATTAGATTTTACCTACCAGCCTCACCCAGCTCTCATGCTGCCTTGTGCTACCTGTGAAAGTTAGCCTAAGGCTTTGGGGCAGAGTCACTGAATCATGAATTTTTACTGTTAGAACATGTTTTGTGTGTTTAAAAAACACCAAAATATTGAATTAAGTCAGGTTGCCACGGTGATTGTAGCTTGGTAAGAGCAAGATAAACTCATCGACAGAGAGAGATCAAGATATGGAAGAGGGCATCAAAAGCTGCGTCTGGCATTGCTAGTCATAGTGCATGCAGGCACCTGTGCACACAGGTAAAAACCCAAGGGTGAAAGGAGGTAAAGCACTAAGCTGCAAGCTTTTATCCTAGTCATGTGACTCTGTGCCCCTGCTGTGGGTGGGACTGCAGGGACCTGTGGCCTTCGGCTTATGAGGTTTGGTTTCATTAGTCTTCATACATTATATCTTTTTTTTACAAATTGCTTTAAAAAATTCCCTTCAGCTTTTCTTTGTATTCGTTATGGTCTTTTATTTTTTATTTTAATTTTTATTTGTTCTAATTAGTTTAATTAATTGTTTTAATTATACATGACAGCAGAATGCATTTCAATTCATTGTATAGCTATTCATTTCTCTGGTTGTAAACTAAAAAAAAATTTATGTTCGCTTTTAAAATTTAGTTTGGGCTGAAAGTTTTACTCTATTCATACATCTTTTTAATTGATAAATTATACTTATCCATGATAGTAAGATTCATTATGCCATACTCATATTTGCAGATACCATAAGTTGATCAATCTCCCCAGTACCTTTTTTCCTGACTCTTCCCTCTCCCATCCCCTTGCTCTGTTCTACTGATCCCCCTTCTATTATTCTTATTGTTATTCTTATTAGTGCAATTAATTATATATGTAATTGTTATTATAATTAATGTATTATAATTAATATATAATATAATTACAAGCAATTATAATGCACTAATTAAAATAAAAATATATTTTATATATTTATATGTATGTGTGTGTATTCATATTTTACAATTCATAGTCATTGTTATTGTTCTTTGAGATAAAATTTGCATGACTGACAAGACACTTGTCAGCAACAGGACAAATGTTTACTCTAAATGGTCACCTCTGGACACACTGAGACCTCACTCAGGTGGCAGTCCTTTGCATGCTAATGACTTTTATCACTTGCTCTACACCATTTTGGACTCTGGGTTTATAGGAGATTTGACACTGCCATTCAAGGTTTTTTAGCTGTATCTCTGTATGATATGCCCAGGCCTGTTTCAATCTAGGTAGTGGTGACTATTTTTAAAGTCATACAGGTGTTTCTGATACACAGCCCTACAGGAAAATATGGATGTAAAAATACCTAGTTTCCAATGGTTAGCCTAGGATCATAGTGTGTCTTACAAAGTTATTCTGGGTGACTTACATAGGATCCAAGGGGAAATATGGGACTTCACACACAAAAAGGACCTGGCTGGGGGTGGGGGTAGAGTTGGGAAGGATTATGTAATAATTTCCATTATTACATTGTTTTATAACTTTTAAAGTTATCTCAATATAATAAAAATAAATGATAAACATTTTAAAATAGGTATCTCACATATGGAGCCCTGGAGAACTTGGTTTGATGCCAAAGAGCTACAGAGAACACCAAAAGTAATGAGATTTGTCATTTGTGGGGCTGGCCCAAGGCAACTTTTCATATTCTGGATGATCCAGAGGTTTTGAAACATTTTGCTGAATCAGATTCATGGGTAACTTAAATGTAGAAAATTATTTGTGTACTGTTTACATAAAAAGCAGAACAGTTGATCTTTCAGGTAGAATACAGACCATATTCAGTCCTTTATACATTTATTTTTATTTTTGCAGTTCTAGGGATTGAACCCAGGGCTTCATGCATGCTAGGACAGCACTCACCACTGAGCTACATGTCCAGCTGCTCAGGGCATATTCAGTTTCTCATTCCAGTGATGAGGAGGGGGGCATCCAGAGATATTTCTCAATGCTGCAAGTTCATAGAAGAGGACTGTAAAGAGTTTTCTAGAAAATAATTAGAATGTGTACCAAGAGGCTAATCACCAAAGCTAGACATGGAATGGCAAAGTTCCTTCCTGCTTTCCTTAAAAATGTACCCCTTTAAATTTTTTTTTTTTTACAAACCAAATACTCAATGTGATATATTTCCCAATTTGTCACAGAACACTTGCAGTTTTAAAAAAAAATCAAGCATAAACAATTAACCTAAGATCAAAAAAGCCTTTAAAAATTTGTAAGTCACTTTGGGAATTGTTTGAATTACCAGTAAGTTCATTAAAGCTCTAAGAAGTCCCAGTCTTCAAGAATTGGTCAAAAACAATGAGATCGTTTCTAGTCTCTCTTGACAGACGTTACTCCCCAATTCTCTTATTTCTTTACTTCAATTTGAATGTATTAAGATGCATTAAATTTTAACTATTGCCATTTGAAATCTTTGACTCTCAAATCTTCTGAATGTCAACAATTTGGAATCTCTAGCTCAGATGAATTCATTGTGTACCCAGTATTCATAAGCAGAAAATATCATATCCTATTTTTCACTCCTGTAAAGGAATCTTGTGTACATCCTTCTCCTCTGCTTATTTTTTCTTCTTCCTTCAATATTAAGTCTCTTATGAAACATTTGATTGGCCAAAGGATTAACAAAAAACTCATAATTCTGCCTGATGCTAGTCTGTTGAAGTCCATTTAGTCCATTATATATTATATATTTTTCATAAATGCTAAGAATCAAACAAACCTATTCCTATTAGCTTTTTACCCTACAATCCTGCCATACAACCCTAATCATAGTCAATGCTTTCTCCCAACTGTGTTTTCCTTTAGGGGACCCTTTCCTATGTGCCCTATGCTAGCAGTGTACCTAACTAAGCAAACCATTCAGAGGACTCAGAGTGCAACCCCAAAATGTTACATAATGTGGAAGTGCATTGGTTCTTCTGAACTAAGTAGATCATACACACCATCTCTTTTAATCCACACGAAAATCTTGGCGATAAGGAAAATTATAATCCCAGCCTCAACCTGCCAAGGCTTTAATTTCTAATAAACACTCGTCATATACACATTAATTGACAAAACTTGAGGTTTCTACTATGTGTATCTAGTATGTCTTTTCATATTAGAAAATACATTAGTATTCATAAAAATTAAACTGAGGGCTGGAAATAAAGGCAGATAGTCATGCCAACACTTCAGACTTCGTGCTGAAACAGTAAGAAGTGTACCATTGATTCCAGAGATTTAAGGTTAAAATTGACCCTAATTTCACAACCCAAATGAGTGTTTAATATGATTATTTTTAATTCTGTATAAGAGTGGAAGTTAAATTACTTTTAGATATAGTACCTATCTCAGATACTTCCAAAAATAAAGCAAATGAGTTATGTTAACTATTGTTAAGTAATAAACTTTCCATATGTTTTAGGTTTACAGAAAACTGAAAGTATAGGTGACTCCCACATGCCCTCATGATTCCCCTTCCCCTAGGTTCACCTATTATTAACATCTCTTGCATTAACATGGTACATTTGTTACAAACAATGAACCAACATTGACACATAATTAACTGGTGCCTATGGTTAATAATAAGGCTCACTCTTGCTGTTTTACAGTTCTATAAGTTTTGGTAAATACATGATGTCATGCAATCACCATCACTGTATCTTACAGAATAGTTCCATTGCCCTCAAAATCCTGCCTATTCATCTCACTCTATCCGCAGTCTCTGGCAACTATTGATTTTTTTTAACTGTCTCTGTAGTCTGTCTCTTTCTATTTCCAGAATATAGATGAAATCATACAATATTTTCAAATTGGCTTCTTTCTTCTAGTACTGTGTGTATAAGATACCTCCATTTTTTTAAGGCTTGATGACTCATTTGACTCATTTCTTCTCAAACTAAATAGTATTCCCTTATCTGGATGTACCACAGTTCATCCAATCACCTGCTAAAGAACATCTTTATTACTTCTAGATTTTGGCAGTTATGAATAAAACTACCATAAACATCCCTGTGCAGGTTTTTCTGTGGACATAAGTTTTCACTTGTGTGTGTAAATGTGATTGCTGAATCAAATAATAAGACCACTTACTTATCATTGTACAATTGTGCATCCTACCACTAATGAATGAGAGCTCTTGATGCTTCGTATCTTCTCCAACATTTGTTTGTGTTAGTGTTTTGGATTTTAGGCATTCTAATAAATGTGTGGTGACTTATCATTGCTTCTGTTTGCAATTCCCTGGTGACATGTGATATTGACCATCTTTTAATATGCTTATCTGCCATCTGTGCATCTTTTCGTGGTAAAATATTTGTTCAGATCTTTAGGCCATTTTTAAAATTTGGTTAGTTGTTTTCTTATAGTAGAGTCTTAAGAGTTCTTGAATATTTGGAATTTCCATATTTTTAATAAACCCTTTGCAGCATCAGAAGTTTTAAATTTAGAACACCAACTCGTGAGGATAAATTCCATTTGCAGAGCAAAAAGGGATCACATTTAGCCCTGAAGCTGAGGAATAGCTTCGATTTTAGGTAAAATTTGTGAGTCCACAGCTTTCTGATCAACCTTGTACTGCTCTGTAATCACAGATTTCTCTCTCTGTGTCAAAGATCTCACCTTCCTGGTGTCTGGGCTTCCGCAACTTCTTCTTGAAGTAAGCATCAGTGAGGTGTTTTGGGATATTCACTTTGCTGATATCAATCTTTGTGGAGGTGGAGATAATAAATTTCTGGTGTGTTCTACGCAGAGAAACTCAATTAAGGGAAAGAGATCTCGTCACAAGTAGCAAGCCATTGCTCAGCTGCTTCAGGAAAACCACTCTTGCTTCTGTGGCACCCAGTGAGGATGATCAGGATGGTCCCAGGATCACTCCTGGCTTGCAGTTTTCTCACATGCTGACTGAAGGGATTTTTGTCGTGGCTGAACAGCTCTCATGGCATGTCTTCAGTAGGATAGTATTTAGACATTTTGTGAAGCTTAGCCACCCTCGTACCACTGTTCATGTCACCCCGACTGGTTTTGTGACAGTAGCAAGAACCTTTTCCTTCTTCTTCTTTTCAACCTTGGATTTAGCAGTTGGGTACTTCCTCTTGTACCTGGCCTTTCAGGACTACATAGCAGACTGGGAGTATCTGCGAATTTTTCTAACCAGGACAGGGTTTCAGCTGCAGTGGGGTTTACCTATGTTGGGTTTCTTTGCCTTGGGGTCTCCCTTTTCAACCTTGCCAATGGCATCAGCCTTCTTGGCTCCAGGTTTCTTCCCCTTAGTGTCTGACATCTGAGCCTTTTCACTCGCCATGTTCCAAGATGGGAAAGAGAACTAAGTACTTCTGGTCTATATCAGAAGTTTTTAATTTTATCCAAATCCCACTTATCATTTTTTTCTTTCACAGATTATGCTTTTGGTGATGCATCTAAAAACTCATTGCCAAAGCCAAAATCGCCTAAATTGTTACTTTGGCTATCTTTTAGGATTTTTACAGTTTTACATGTTATGTTTAGATCCATAATGAAGACATTTTGAATTACTTTTTGTAAAAGGAGCGAGGTCAATATCTAGATTCTTTTTTTCAGGTAGTTGTCCAATTCTTTCAGCACCATTTGTTGACATGACAATCTTTTCTGATTGAATTTCCTTTACTCTCTCAAAGATCGGTTGACTGTAGATACTCAACTTATCAATAAATCCTTCACAAGTTGAAAATATCCTAAGTCAAAAATACAAGTTGAGCACCCCTAATCTTCAGAATATCATAGTTTAGTCTAGCCTGCCTTAAACATGTTCAGAGTGCTTACTTACATTAGTCTACAGTTGAACATCACAAGAGACTGTCATGCCACATATTGGTAGCCTGGGAAAAAATCAAAACTCAAGTGAAGTGTGGTTTCTACTGACCTCCTGTTGCTTTTGCACTATAATAAAATTGAAAAACTTTAAGTGGGATTATCCCTAGTCAGAGACCATATGTATATGTATTTGTGTGGTCTATTTCTGGTTTCTTTGTTCTCCTCCATTTTTCAAACTGTTTATCCTTTTCCCCCTATCTCACTACATTAATTATTGTAGCTTTGGAGTATTATTGAAGTTGGATATCTAACTTAATAATTTATTTAAATTTATTTTAATAATTTATTTAAATTTTAATAATTTATTTAAATTATTGCCTGTTGTTGACCATAGCAGCCTGGGTGGGCGATGGATGAAAATATTCATTCACAGGGAAACAATTATATTTCTATAAAATTATGGGAATAGATATTATTGAAAGAGAAAATACTCTTTTAAATGCATTCTCCTTAAGAAGTTAGGGGAGCTTAAAACTTAATTGTAATTTAATTCTATCAATTCAAAATATTTTAAAAAAATGTCTCCTCAAAAAAAAAACATTACTCTGTTCTTCCAAGTCTTGATCCTTTCAATACTTAAAAACATGAGTTGAGCCGGGCACGGTGGCACACGCCTGTAATCCCAACCCTTGGGAGGCTGAGACAGGAGGATCGTGAGTTCAAAGCCAGCCTCAGCAACTTAGCAAGGCGCTAAGCAACTCAGTGAGAACCTATCTCTAAATAAAATACAAAATAGGGCTGGGGATGTGGCTCAGTGGTGGAGTGCCCCTGGGTTCAATCCCCAGTAACAACAACAACAAAAAAACATGAGTTGATCACAGTTTGATCCCATCTTAAATAACTAGAAGCCCCAGATAGGGGTTCTAGGTACACCTGACATTTTTATTTCACTTTTCCATGTGAAGCAACTTAAAACACTTTGTGAATATGTGTAATAATGACATGTGAGATCTTTTCCTTTTTATACCTGATGCTTATCTGACACTCCATTTATTAAAATAAATTCACGTTAACTCATGCCCAATGTCATGGTGGCCTGTGTGGGAAATATAGAAGTGAATGAAATATGATAAATATCCTCAGAGACCCTACAGTCCAATGACCTATTTGAGCCCAACCAATTTTGTGATTAAAATATGGCAGGATTTTTTGCTACAGTCCCCTACTCCCAAAAGTAGACATACTAAATAAAAATTGGTGTGTCTGGGGTACAAATCTCTGGAATAGTATGGCACTAACTAATTAGTGGTTTATTAGTTATTAATAATATAATAACTGTTGAGGACACTCTTAAGCATTAACTGAAGAATAGAGAATTCTCATCTCCTCCAATCTTCCTTTAAAAAGCATATAAAAATATCAGAAAAAGATCAATCCAACATGAGACCATAGTTCCATCTATATATCATAGCTTTGTCTGCTTCCATGAGTGGAAGAGTTTGGAGCTGGGGTGGGGTCCAGGAACATTTGTTGTATTACCTGTTTTCATCCTACATAGACATCCAAGTCAGGTTCTGTGTTAAGTGAACTTTCCATTGTTGTGATCAAATTTTTGACATAAAAAAACAAAAGGAATACAGATTTATTTTTGGCTCACAGCTTCAGTCCAGAGTTGACTGATTCCATTGCTATGGGCCTGTGGTAAGACAGAATATTATGGCAGAAGGGTGTGGCAGAGCAAAGTTGTTCACCCCATGGCAGCCAGAAGCATGAGGAAGGGTCTGGGACCATGATACAAGGGCTGGTCTCCAGTAACCTACTTCTTCCAACTAGATCCCACCTCCTAAATTTTCCAGCACCTTCCAATAATGCCATCAAATTATGAATCCATTTATGGATTTTCCATCTTTACTTTGATGAGATAGAGTTCTCCTTATCCAATCTTTTCCCAGAAACCTAACCTCTAAGTATTGCTTCATTGAGGACAAAGGTTTTAACACATGAGCCTTCGGGGACATTCCAGATCATAACTATAACAGGCTCGCCTACACATCTGTCATCATTTACTGTAAGGTCTTCCTCCAGGCTGTGCTAGAGGCAAGTCCTCCTTGCTTGTCTTCTATTCTTGTTCTTGTCAATACCCTGACTCCAGTCTCCCCCACACAACACTCAGATCTGGAAGACCTCCCTAGATGGATTCTCCCCTTGTTCCCTGTCAAGGAGCAGCCCAAATTGCACCTTTGCTCTCAAGCCTGGTGAGAGGGTAGAGCACCTGCCAATCAGAACAGTACTGCATTCTCCAATCAACATCCTACAGGATGCTTTTCCTTGTATACAACATTCATGTGTTTTCATTTACTTAATAATAGTTGTGTAAAAGTAAACAATTGCCTTGTGGCATCAAGTAAACAAAGAGAAAAATATCACAAATTTTCAAGTTGTAGCAGGTTCATTAAAGAAACAAGTCTACTCCCAAGTTCATCAAGGCAACTTGACATGGATGAATGGAACTATTCACTCACAGGGTAATAGTGGTACTTCATTTTCAAAATTGTGGGGCAGGAGATTTTTGTTTGTTTGTTTGTTTGCAGTGCTGGGGATTGAACCCACAGCCCTGTGCTTGAGAGGCAAGCACTCTCCCGACTGAGCTATATCTCCAGTCCTTCAGGAGATGTTTAAGAAAACATTTTGAAAACAAGGGGAGGAAAGTTTGTTGGATGAAGGAAAACCCCAATGAATAGTCTAATGAGCAAGATCCTAATTTGCTCCAATTTTTATCATTGAGGTATAAGCAGGTGTACTTCCAAAAAATATACCTTAGAATTGTGTTCATAAATGAGTCCCACAGTCTGTGATGGTTAAGATATTCACCAAATATACATGGATCTAAAAATTTCTAATTTTGTGTCATCTCCCTCCCACTACATATAAGAAGATACTGGTAGGTCAACTTTAAATGGCTAAAGGAGTTTTTTTAAAGGTCAGATGAAATGGTGAAGATTTGTGCTTTGGAGTCAAGCACACCACCTGGGACCATGATCCACCTCCTCTGCCTGTGAAAGATGAGTCTGGGGACAAATGTCTTCATCTTAATCATTCTAATATCTTACGCAGAATGTTTGGTGCCAGGTGTTCAAAAATGAAGAACATAGACTCAATCCATATACTGAAAGGTTACAATATGGTAAGATGATCAGTAAATCATTCAATACAAGGGCAGTGACTGTCATGAAGTAAATATTCTCTAATATGTGACAGGGAATCTATGTACGTTAGCAATTGACAGTGTCCTCAAACTCATTAGAATCACCCTAAGAGCTTCAAAACTCCTCACTGTCCAGACCACAACCCAAACTAAATGAGGTTACAACACAGGCAGCAGGAAATGTAAACACAGAGGTGATTCCAAGACACAACCAAGTTAGAGAATTGTGGTGCAGGGTCAGAGAATATTTGTCCTATTTATTTATTGTTTGTTTGTTTGTTCTGTTTAGTTATACATGACAGCAGAATGCATTTTTATTAATTTCCATCCTCTTGCCCCCTCCCCTCCTCTCATTTTCCTCTACATAATCCAAAGTTCTTCCATTCTTCCCTTACCCTCCCCCCCCCGTTATATATCAGCATCCACTTATCAGAGACAACATTTGGCCTTTGGTTTTGGGGTTGGAATATTATTCAGCCATAAAAAAGAATATCTGTCCTATTATTTGGTTGTGTCTGAATTAGTGAAATCCAAGTAAGGTGTTATTTTCTGTGACACAATGGTTCTGTGAGAAGAAAAATGTTTTTCTGGCACCTAAACATAGAGCAGGGCTCAAAAACGCCAGACACCTAAGTCTTGATTTCATCTGGCCTGGGCATGTCACCATGTCACCAGCTGTGAGGGTCCATGAGTCATGATTTCATGAATTCCACGCCAGGAAGATCCTCCACATACACATGCGCTCTCTCGCTCTCTCTCGCTCTCTCTCTCTCTCTCTCTCTCGCTCTCTCTCTCTCTCACACGTGCACACACACACACACACACACACATATTTGCAGGTTAGCATGGGTCACCAAGACTTTTCCCTGGGCTTGCTTTTATTGCTCAGAAAAACCCAGGTGAGACTCATTCTGGTCATAATTGTCTTATTCTCATCAAACCATGAAATCCAAAATCACCTTTACAGGAAATGCCAACTTTACTAATAACTTCCTAGGAGTTTTATTTATCATCTTATTTTCCTCATAGTTTCACAATTCATCCATTGTGTTATGGAATGAATTGTGTTCCTCAAAATTAATATGTTATGGTCCAAACCCACTACCATCACCTTGAATGATGACAGCCCTTAAAAAGTTAACTAAGTTACAATGAGATCATTAGGGTGAGCTCTAGGTCAAAATGATTAGTGTCCTCATAAGAAGAAAAAATCAGGACACACACACACACATAGGGAAGACCATGTGAAGACATAGCAGCCTCTCTAAGTTAGGAGAGAGGCCTCAGGAGAAACCAACCCTGCTGCATATTGATCTAGGACTGCCAGCTTTCAGAATTATGAGAAATTAGATTTCTGTTGTTTAAGATGCTCAGTCTATGGTATTTGTTACAGCAGCCCTAACAAACTAGTACGTATTTCCTTTAAATTTTTTTTTAACATTTTCTTTGTGTTTACAAGAAATAGCAAAAATTTGAACTCATAGACACATACTTCCTACTTTAGAATGCATGATTTCTGGAACATGCTTTCCTAAATAGAAATCAGATGTTTCTTTTTTTCTTTTCCAGAACCTATACCATATGTATTATTGTGTTTCCCAATTTCAAATACTTACTTCCATGTGATGTCAATTAGAAATGAAAATACAGACTTTCTGTATATCACCATCCCCACATTGAACTATTCAGTACTCAGTTTGGGACATGTTTACCCCTGGGGCACTGTGTGATTGCTTACAAATTATTTTATATATGTCATTCATTTAATTACGATTTATCTGCCTTTTTTTGTCCACATGGCTTCTAACTGAAAAAAAAAAAAAAGTATTGACTTAGGTTGCCTTTCGGAGTGTTTACTGAATAATATTATACTGGAATGTAATGCAGATTTCCTAATGAAAATCTTATCATTTTATCAAAAGTTAAAAATTATTCCCCAATACCTGGATTTAATCCCATAACCAAAGCAAATACATAGACAAATAGAAAGTTTCCCTATAAGTTGTTCATAGATACTTAAGCTAATTTTATTTTAAAAAAGATTCTTATTGCAATCCCATTTGAAAAACAATATGTATCATAAGTAGAAAAAATATCTGAAAGGCTATACACTTAAAGTAGATTTTATTGTTTACTTTTTGCTCACATTCATCGCTGCCTCACATTCATAACAATTGTCTTAATTTCCAAAAAGCAGAGTGAGAAAATATAGAGAAAACATCAGCATAGGAATTTTAATAATTTCCAAGAACTGAAGTATGTGAGTTTCTAGATTGATAGAGACAGTAAGTCCAAAATTATTAATGAAAATAATAATAAAAATGAAAATGAAAATGTCAACTCAAGTCATTTTGAATATTCAAAACAGTGGATGCAACATAAGATAGCATAAGCTTTCTGAAAGAAATCTGCCATGGCAGCAGTGACATCAACAGGTCAAAAGAAAGGGATATGAATTAAACTTTAGCTTTGTCTTTTCCCCACATCAATACTGGAAGACAGATTGGGAAAGAAACAATGCTTTCAAAATTCTGAAAGAAAATTATTTTCAACCAAAAATTCTATTCCCAGCCAAACTATCAATTTGAGTGAGAATGCAGAAGAACATCTTTTCAGACACTTTCTTAAAAAGGTAATGGAGATGTGTTCCACAAAATAAGGCCAATAAAACCAACAAAAATATATGTGACTTAGAAAACATGGGATCTGAGGAAAGAGTGTGGTTAAACAACTGTCAATAAGAATGGTAAGTGGGGATGGTGACTGTTCTATACCAGGAATGAAGATCAAGTAATTCAGATGGAGTACTTCAAATATTTGAGACTGAAGAATATTCAGGACTCTTTAGTTTGCCAACCTGCAGGCTGAAAACATGACATGATGGAAGTTAATGGAACCATCTGTTCTATTAGACAAGTTCACAAAGATAACAGGAAATGGCTGGGTCCAAATGGAAAGACAAAAATATGTTCCTAATCTGAGTAGTTACACAGACACCTGATGCCTTCTGTTGGCAAGAGCTTTTTCACGTGATTATTGAATACCGTATTTTAAGTTAAGAACAGAATGGTTGTATGGGTATGTTTTGCACCAACATAGAGCTGAAAAAAAACTGTTAGTTGAACCATTATAAGTTGGAACCATCTATAAATGGGACATCTCTGAAAGCATTCACAAGATGTTGGGTGCCCTTGGGGCCTAGTTGGGGAAAGCTGTGCACCAGAAATATACTCTCCACATATTTGTTACTTTAGACTTTTTTTCTGAGTAGTATATTATAGCATAAAAAAGAACAAAATAAAATTCATTCTATAAATTAGTAAGAAAAATAAATAAGAGAGAACTTGAACACCCAAAACAAAAGCAAAGTAGCCAACATATATCTCTGAGGAGGCTGATGGTTCATTGTCCTACAATTGGGGATAGAGTCCCAGAATTCCAGAGTCCCCCCAGGTGGGGTTGTAAGGAGAGAAGGTTGAGCTGTAGGAAAAGAATTCTTTTAAAAAGTAATAGGAAGCTTAAACAATGAGATCATGTAGAGTAAAATACATCAAAAGTCAAGTAAATGACGAAGAGATGAAAAAAGAGAAACGTTAAGAAAATTACACGGGCAATGTTTAAAAGGAATGCACACATGGCTATCTGCTAAGGGTCAAAGGAGTGGGGGATGGTAGGGAGCTGCCACCAGTTAAGAGCTGAAGTTGACCAATCTTACTCTGGAAGTTGAAAGCCTTTGAATGAATAGACTCCAGAACTCCAAAATAGTCATATCAGATAGATTCTGCCACTGCATTTGTTGTGGGGAGGCAGATTCCTAGTGTCTCCCCATTGCCACCTTCCCAGAATACCCTCTGATTGCTTCATTTTATCATTTCTTCTAACATTTTTAATTTTCAAGATCATATTTTTATTTGGTAAAAAAATACCTTTAGCATCCTGTTTTGTTTAAATAGATCCAGTGTCATGTGTGCGCAGTATGTATGCATGCATGTTTGCGTGTGTATGTGTGTATGTTGTGTTGAGGAGTGAATTTCAGGGCTAGGGCATGCTAGGCAGGTGCTCTCCCACTGAGCTACACCCTGGACCCAGATCTAACATCCTATCTGGTTTTTAGGGAAAGCCCAATGGCAAAGGTTTGACTGTTTCTCTTTAACTGGTCAATAGGTCAGGCTTCACCATAGAAAAATCCTGCCTAGGGAACACAAATCTCATCACCAAACTTCTGAAAGCTGAGTGAGAGAAGGCAGTATGAGGTCTTATGTAGCACTCAGTTTAGACACCGATAAAGATAGATTACCCCGAATCTGGTCTGGGACAGAACTGTTTAGACGATGTAAATCACAACTTCTTCCAGAAAGAAGTTGTGACTCCTGATCAAATGTTTAAGCAATTAGCCAAAAAAGTTTAATGGTATTGAGATCTCTGTTAGGACACTAGCTTCTAAGCCCTCCGTCCTTTAGGAACGTAGTTAATGATCTCTAACCATTCTTTACTTCATAGACAGGCTGAGAGTGATGTATAACTTTCTTTCTGTCTCTAAAATGTTCCTACTATTAAATTGGATGAAGTTTGGCCTTATCCCTGTCTCCCTACTTGGGTGATAAAATGTGGCCTGAAGTGGCCTCTGTACATAGTGGACTGTGTGGTAGCCTGAGATGTAAAGAAACTGTAACTTAACCTAGGCTTGTACCCTTATAAATAAGCAACTGAGTTTTAACCAATCCTCATGGCTAAACCCTCAGCCAAACACAGGCGGAAAAGTTGCCCAATTATGCCCTAATAAATTAGATGTTGAACTGTGTCAGATAATCTGTGTCACTGCCTATTTTCTGATCATAAATGTAGCTCAGTGTTGGAGTAGGTACATTCTGTACTGTCTCTGATCTGGAATGCTACCTGGTTCAAGAACTAAGAACATTATTTATTTATTTATTTATTTATTTATTTATTGATCAATTTATTTAGTTTTTGAATAAACTTTGTTATGTTTGGCTGGTCTCAGGCATTTTGTTTAGCTTGTAACACCACCAAAATTTAATATTTATTTAGGACTGTTTCTGGTCTTTTTCCTTAGAATGAGTTTGAAATAAAAGTATGGCCCATGTCTTTCACTAAATAATATGAATATTTTTAAACCATGCCATCAGTTAATTTCTAAGTTTTGGGTATAATACAACTGTGCCTACAGCCCTAGACCAGGAACTTCATCTTTAAACTCTTCAGAGAAGCTGGGCCTGGTGGTGGACGACTGTAGTACGAGCCAGATGCTGTGAGGCTGAGGCAGGAGGATCTCTTGTGTCCAAGAGTTCAAGGCTAGCTTGGGCAACATGGTGAGAATCCCCCAACTCAGAACAGAGGAGAAAAAGCACCTCCAAAATCCATTCCAGTCAAGAGAGTGAGAATGATGTGGAGTTGGTGAGGGGGGGTATAGAATCCTTTCTTATTCTTATCCATCCACCCCTTCATCCCTCTTCCAGGATACTTGGGACTGCTAGTTTTCCTGCCTTTTAGGTGGCACACTGCCATCTCAGACTTGCCTGTCTCAGGGCTATGAAGCCAGTTCCCTCTCCTCTGTTGACTCCCAGCTTCCTTAACTCCGTTCCCTTATTCCTTTCCATTTGACTGTCCTCTTGTGCTTCTGCCTCTTTTCTATTGGTTAATGGAAGTTGGGGAGCAGAATTGATGCCAGCTGACCCTGAAACTTCTTGTGCTTATTTATGTGTACCTTCTCCCAGAAAAATCCTCATAAACTCTGGGGAAATAGCCTCAATGTAAAAATTTTAAAAATTTAAATCACAGGGATCTTTCTCCTTCCATTGTGTTTCACATGCTTTCCTGTGTACCTGAAGGTCATTGCAATTTATGGTCAGTATTCAATCCAAACTGGCACACTTCCAATAAGTTCACCTGGCTTTTTCTCTCCTTTCCAAACTAATACAAATGCATCCATTCAAATGCCACCAACTCAGACTTTCCAATATTCTTACAAGGACCAGCTCCTTGGAAATCTAAGCAGATATTTATATTTTCCTGCCCATCATCTCTAAGTATTGTTTCCTTTTTACCTGACCAGTAGCATAGTCCTACAATAGCACATTTGCATTTAGATATTACTGAGGAAAGGCTGATGGAAAACTGGCTACACACATCTGAGACCAAAGATTTTGAAGCCCTCAGGCAAATATTTATCTCAGGAATGTTTCTTGCTTAAATATTTCACATTCCCAAAGAAAAGAAAAGAGACAAAGTAATAGGTAGGGCACTTGTTCTCTTAGAGTATTAGATCATCTTCTCCAAGTTAGAAACAATGAAAGGGGACCCAGGAAGTGTCATTCACACGAGGTGTTTCAACAGGTCATTATAGTCAGTCACACAGTTTGTAACAGTCATGCGGGTTCATTTCAATCCACAGTGATGTGGATTGTTTCTGTCCCATAGGTCTCATAGGTTGTTTCCATTTCTTAGGTCATTATGATCCCACAGATCCTTGTGGTCCCATAGGTAGTCACAGTTACATGGATCATTACAGTCACACAGGTGTTTTTGGTCGCATGGGTTATTTCAGTCACATTCATTACAGTCATATAAGTCATTTAAATTATATCATTGTATAGATCATTTCAGCCACACTGGTTGTTATAGTTGAACAGCCTGATTCAGTCACACAGGACACTTCAGTTTGATAGGTAGTCACTGTTGCACAAGTCATTTCAGCCACACAGATTGTTACAGGTGCCCAGGTAGTTTTAGTCATATAGGTAGATTCAGTCACACAGGTCATTTCAGTCACACAGATAGGCAGAGTTGCACAGGTTGCTCACAGGTAGTTCTAGTCCTACAGTTCATTTCACTCACACAGGCAGTTATAGTTGCACAGGTCATTTCAGTTTTATGGGTCCTTACAATACCACAGATCATTTGAGCCACACAGATCATTACATGGGTACTCTCAGTTACATGGGTCATTGCATTTGCATAGTACATTTCGGTTATGCAGGTAATTATAGTCATACAAGGTTCAGTTTCACAGGTAGTTTCAGTCACTGAGATAGAACTACTAGCCATCAGTGTCCGTACTCCCTCAGAACGAAAAGATCTCTGTATTGGAAAACCAGGAATAGCGGCCTTGACTTTACAAGCTCCATTTCTTTTTGTATAACCATCACATTAAACACAATGTGAGTGTTTTGGGAGCCCTAATGTTTTTCCAGTGTTTCATCCCATTTCTTAAATGTTTTCACTCTGGCCAAACCCCAAATGTATATTTGCCAAACTCCTTCCTCTTCAATCTGTCTACGTTTCAAAGAAAATTTGAGCCATCTGTTTCTGTTTCATTGGCTTCACTATTCAAAATTCTCTTTGATAGAAACTAAGTGCAAGAAGTCTTTTAAATCTCTGCTTAAGCCTTCCACACCCTTCTCTGAAACACCTCACAATGAAAGGGTCGGCAGAATCAAGATCTTTTTAGAACATATCGTTTTGACTAAGTGCCTTTCCCATTTCCACTAGGATCACACACCTGCTCCCAGTGAATGTTGAATGACACATGAGTCCAGAAGGGCCAGGACACTTATAGCATGAATGCATCACTGACCCCAATAACTCTACTCTCTCTCTCTCCATTCTACAAACAGAATTTCTTTTTTTTGTATACTTTCTGTGTTTTAACAAATACTATTAAACAGACATCATTTATATTAATATATTAAAAATGAAAGTCAGAAGAATATAATGATACTGTGATTCTCATTTTAAGCCAAATAAGAATCATAATAGGAAATATTTTTTTTCATACTAACTTAAAAATTATTATTGAGACTAGAAAGAACCTGGGACCAATATATTTTTGTATCCTGAAATCTTTTCATTCAACATTGCATCATGAGCAATTTTACTAAACCTTATCTTCAAAAACATGATTTTATGGCTGTATAACATTTAATGGCACAATTATCCTTTAATCTCTTTCCAATTTTTTATCTTTATAAATCATGTTCAGGAAAATCCTTGCCCATATAACCTCCATAGAATAGATTCTTAGAACTAGGATTCATAGGTGAAAAAGTATAAACATTGCCAAATAACTCTTCATTATGTGTTTTAAGGACTTTAAAATATAGACTTATATAACTTAGCAATTCCCCTAGCAGTTAAGGAGCATTTCAGTTCTTATAGATTTTTCTACAACCAATTATAGTGATTCTTACTGTATTAATTTTAAAGCACATTTATTTTTCTCAATGATGGAGAATAAAATAACAAAAGATTAATTTTCTGTTTCTCTCTAGTATACTTGAAGAAAAAAAAATAAAGGAGAAATATGCCACGTAACATTTCAGTTAATGCTGAAGCACATATACAACGGTGGCTACACCACACAGCCCAGGTGTGTAGTGGGCTATACCATCTTTGTCTGTTTTAGTACACTCAACAATATTTGCAAAACAAGGAAATTGCCTAAGGACACATTTGTCAGAACACATCTCTATCATTAAATGACACTTTACTATAATGATTTCTGTTTAAAAATAATACTGGCAAAATCCAATGATGAGATTAATCATACCAATTAGCCAAAATAATTAAATTATGTAAAGAAAAAATTTTAATATCTTTATCTAATAATGCATTTCAAGTGGAGCTATAAACAGGATGCTGGGAATGATAGATGCATGATTCCCAAAGACTTGTGAGAGAGAGGAAAAATTGATAACTACATAGATGGAAATGACATAGAAGAATAGTAATAATCTTAAGCTAATATGATTGAATGAGATTCAAAAAGCAAATGATAATAATATCACAATTGTCTTGTAAAATGCATATTTGATAAGAAGATAAAGGAAAATAATGATGGAAAATGACAATGGAATGAGAGACCAAAGGACAAGACTTAACAAGAGGCAGAATGTGAGCAATCATGTGTGGACAATTTTGAGCAAACAATTCAAACTTTGATGACATATATCATGAAAGAGGGTGACCAGATAACCAAACATTTAATGACCAAAGAATCAGGGCAAAAGTTCATATGCAACAGAAAAGCAGGATAATCATTTTTCTGAAACCAAACAATAAACACAAAGAATAATGTTATTAATTATAGAACAAGCCTATGTACCCTAGCTAAATGATAGCAAAAGGAGGACGAGTAGAAATAATTGAAGCTATTGAGGTAGTACTAGATTTTAAATAAAAAGAGCAGATCATGGTCTCAAACTGTTTTCTTCTTAGCATGTAAGCTAACTTTTCTGAATTTGATTTTTAAGTGTGTAATATGGAATGAATAAAATCTATACCACTTGCAACTCAGTTTCTGTTAGGAGGAAGATACCTTTAAGTTCTGAAATGCCATATCAAGGTGTTCTGCCCCTCAGCTGAAGAGCAGGGAGATCTATAAGGGTTATCAGTACTGAAAAATCATCAATGACGCCCAGAACACAGAATAGATTTCCCAGTTCTTGTACCCTGTTAACCCAGATGTGAATGTCAAGTTTCCTTTGAGTTCTCCCAAATAATTTCTTTGTCCAGGAGCATCAGGAAACCGTGTCATCTTTATTGAAGATCCTTTTTGTGAAAATGAAGATGAGCCACACACTCCACATCAAGCAGTCTAACAAATCCACCTGTGGCATTTCTGTCCCTGTTACTTTTAGCTATGAGGTGTCCCCCAAGAGCTCTCAATGTGAACACACTCAGAGGTGAAGTGATTGGGTTATGAAAGCCTTAACATAGTGTGTTAATCCTAACCCTAATCCCTTGCTAGGGATTAACTAGGTGGTGACTGTAGGTAGGTAGGCTGTGACTGAAGGAGGTGGGTCACTGGGGCTGTGCCTTTCGTGTACATATTTTGTCCCTGGTGAGGAACGTGCTTTCTGCTTTCTGAGCTGCTTTTCTCTGCCCCACCCTTTCACCACAATGTTATGCTCAGAGTTACAGAAACTGCCCTCTATGAACTGAGGCCTTTGAAATCAACAGCCCCAAAATACTTTGACTCCTCTAATTGTTCTGGTCAGATTTTGGTTACAGCAGTGAAAAAGCTAACTGAAACAGTCCCCTGATGCCATCTCACTCTTCATAGCTGAACTTTCCCTCTTCAGTCTTCAACACCCATCCGCACTGGTTCTTTTCTCTCTTCTCTTTCTATCTTCTCTGTACCACATGGAACAATCTGCTTTCTCAATTACTATCCCTGGGATTACAAACAGAATTCCTTCAAGATGCCCAGGGACACCAGGCCCTTCTGATTAATAGGATCCATTCTCTTTGGAAAGCATTTGGCACCATGGAGCAAAAACTAATAGCCAATAAAAAATAAATTTAAAAAAACTTTTACACAAAAAAGGGACTAGGAAAAATTTTGACTACTTTATTGGAACATAATGCAAATCATCTGTTCATTAAACAAACAATTTTTGGTATTCAAAGAGGAATGAAGTGAGCTAGGAAACACACAAAAGCATCGGAGGGAGGGTACAGTAGATGCTCACAAGGAGATACTTGGCCACTTGAAACACAGATCCCAGGGTCTATGAACTTCAAGAAAATTCTCCTATAAATACAACATCTGGTGGAGAAGAAAGATTACAGAGGTGAAAATAAAATGAATGATACATATGTGAAATAATGAGACGTCTCAAGACAAAATTAAAAGAGGTGTCAGAAATTGGTACCCAACTATTTGCTAAAGAAGGGTGGAATCACTAAGAGCCACCAGTTAAAAGTAAGAAGACATCATTATAGACTGAAATCACCCAGGAAACTTCATGGAAACAGTAGGCCTCCATCATGCATGAAGAAGCCATGGGCAAAAATCAGCCAGGAAGCATGGTTTGAAAAGGGAAGTCCAGGTCTAGGAAAGAGGGACAAGAGGTTTTAGCTGCAGACTTCATTGTAGAGGTGAAAGAATTAGGACTAAAGCCCTACTGAATGTCAGGATAGACATTGAGCAAGAAGTCAATGACATGTTAGTCTGACAGAGGATGCAAGGTGGATTGGAGCAGTGACCTGTAGGAAGGTAGGGATTAAGAGTCAAGAGGAATTGTTAATGCTTGGAATGATAAGGCCTCTGGTCCAACCAAGTGATGGCAAAGAAAGCAGAAAAGTTAGAATGCAAACCCGCAAGATTTGGCAATTGATTCAGTGTGAAATTGGGGAGATAAGGAAGGTAAAGAAGGTGTCACTGATTATCCTGCAGTGGAAATGAAATATAACAATTAGGAATGTGAAGAGAGGACCCTCAGAATGTGAGAGAAAATCTTTGCTAGCTACTCTTCTGATAGAGAGATAATATCTAGAATATATAAAGAGCTCAAAAAACTTCACACCAACAAATCAAATAACCCAATTAATAAATGGGGAAATGAACTAAATAGACACTTCTCAAAAGAAGAAATACAAATGGTCAACAAATAGCAATTAGGGCAATGCAAATCAAAATTACACTAAGATTTCATCTTACACCGGTCAGAATGGTGGCCATCAAGAATACAAATAATAGGGCCTGGGGTTGTGGTTCAGTGGTATCATGTTTGCCTAGCATGCATGAGGCCCTGGGTTCAATCCTCAGCACCACATAAAAATAAAATAAAGGTATGGTGTCCTCCTACAACTAAAAAATGTATTTTAAAAAATACAAAAAATAGAAGACATTCTAATTGGGGTAAGAACACAGGCAACAACAGGTGTTGGCGAGGATGTGGGGAAAAGGGTACACTCATACATTGCTGGTGGGAGTGCAAGTTGGTGCAGCCACTCTGGAAAGCAGTGTGGAGATTCCTTAGAAAACTTGGAATGGATCCACCATTTGACCCTGCTATCCCACTCCTTGGC
>JAJEJO010000495.1:58877-86715 GCA_020662805.1 Glaucomys volans
TGGCAAGAATGGAGGAAGGATAGATAGGATAGAGGGAAGGGAGGGATAGGGGCGGGGTGGGGGGTAAAAATAATAACAGAATGTGTGACAGATACCATTGCCCTGTGTACATGCATGAACGCACAGATGGTGTGACTCTACTTTGTGTACAACCAGTGAAACAATAGCTGTACTCCATTTGTGTTCAATGAATCAATAAGTAAATAAAAAATAAATAAATACAAATAATAATAAATGCTGGAGATAATATGGATAAAAAGGAACACTTTTACACTGTTAGTAGCACTGCAAATTAGCACAACCACTATGGAAATCAGTATGGAGGCTCCTCAAAAGATTAGGAATGGAATATATCACAGCTGTACCACTTCAAGGTATTTACCCCCCCAAAATTAAAGGCATGTTTCTACAGTGATACCTATATACCCATGTTTATAGGTATATGTGCATGTATATGCAGCACAATTCACAAGAACCAAACTATGGAACAAGCCAAAGTGTCCATCAATGGATGAATGGATAAAGATAATATGATATACATACACAATGGAGTTTTATTTGGCCATAAAGAAAAATTAAATTATGCATTTGCAGGAAAATGGATGGAACTAGAGACCATCACATTAAGCAAAATAAGTCAAATTCAGAAGGTTAAGGGTTGTATGTTTTCTCTCATATGCAGAAGTTAGAGAGCAAACAGGAAAGCAAAGGTTGGGGGTGAATCTCCAGAAAATCAAAGGGAGATCAGTAGAGGAAAGGACCAAGGGGAAAGTGGTAGGGAGGGAGGGGGAAATGCTGGGGAGTGATATTGGCCAAATTATAATGTGTGCATGTATGAATATGTAGCCACAAATCCCATCAATATGTACAACTATAATGCACCAATAAAAAATGAGGAAAAAATGAAAAAAGTGAAATATGACCACATCCTGTTTGGAAAAGGAGCCATGGGAGACTGAATTGGTGAACAAAGTTGACAGGTGAAGCGTTGACTTGTGTACTAAATAGACACAATAAGGAGTTTGAATGGTATGGAAGAGGTCAGGCAACATCAGAAAATCATCAGAGCTTTGTACAGGGTGAGAGATAGGGGTTTAGTTTCATTTTGCTGCATATGGATTTCCAGTTTTCCCAGCACCATTTGTTGAAGAGGCTATCTTTTCTCCGTTGTATGTTTTTGGCTCCTTTGTCAAGTTGTATTTGTGTGGGTTTGTCTCTGTGTCCTCTATTCTGTACCATTGATCTACCTGTCTATTTTGGTGACAATACCATGCTGTTTTTGTTACTATTGCTCTGTAGTATATTTGAAGGTCTGGTATTGTAATACCCCCTGCTTTGATCTTCTTGCTAAGAATTGTTTTGGCTATTCTGGGTCTCCTATTCCTCCAAATGAATTTCATGATTGCTTGCTCTAATTCTATGAGGTCCATCATTGGGATTTTAATTAAAATTGCATTGAATTTGTATAGTGCTTTTGGCAATATGGCCATTTTGACTTTATTAATTCTGCCTATCCAGGAACATGGGAGATCTTTCTATCTTCTCAGACTTTCTTTAATTTCATTCTTTAGTGTTCTATAGTTCTCATTGTAGAGGTCTTTCACCTCAACTCAAAATGGATCAAGAACCTAGGAATTAGACCAGAGACCCTGCACCTAATAGAAGAGAAAATAGGTCCAAATTTTCATCATGTTGGCCTAGGACCAGATTTCCTTAACATGACTCCCAAAGCACAAGAAATAAAAGCAGGAATCAATGATTGGGATAGAGTCAAACTAAAAAGCTTTCTCTCAGCAAAGGAAACAATCAGGAATGTGAAGAGAGAGCCTTCAGAGTGGGAGAAAATCTTTGCCACATGCACTTCAGATAGAGCACTAATCTCCAGAATCTACAAAGTACTCAAAAATTTTTACACCAAGAACACTAATAACCCAATCAATAAATGAGCCAAAGAAATGAACAGGCACTTCACAGAGGAAGATCTTCAAGCAATCAACAGATTTATGAAAAAATGTTCAACATCCCTAGTTATAAGATAAATGCAAATCAAAACTACCTTAAGATTTCATCTTACCCCAATTAGAATGTCTTTTATTAAGAATACAGGCAACAACAGGTGTTGGCGAGGATGTGGGGAAAAGGGTACACTCATACATTGCTGGTGGGAGTGCAAGTTGGTGCAGTGTGGAGATTCCTTAGAAAACTTGGAATGGATCCACCATTGGACCCTGCTATCCCACTCTTTGGCCTATACCCAAAGGACTTAAAATCAGATTACTACAGTGATGCAGCCACATCAATGTTCATAGCTGCCCAATTCACAATAGCTAGATTGTGGAACCAACCTAGATGCCTTTCAATAGATGAATGGATAAAGAAACTGTGATATATATACACAATGGAATATTAGCCATAAAGAAGAATAAAATTATGACATTTGCAGGTAAATGGATGATGTTGGAGACTGTTATGCTAAGTGAGATTAGTCAATCCCAAAAATCCAAGGGCTGAATGGTCTCTCTGATAAGTGAATGATGATGCATAATGCAGGGTGGAAGGGTGGTAAGAATGGAGGAAGGATAGATAGCATAGAGGGAAGGGAGGGGTGGGGTCAGGATGGGGGGGAAGAATAACAGAATGTGTGACAGACATCATTGCCCTGTGTACATGTATGAATGCACGGATGGTGTGACTTTACTTTGTGTACAACCAGAGAAACAATAGCTGTACTCCATTGTGTTCAATGAATCAAAATTAAATAAAAAAGAAAATCATCAGAGCTAATGATCACAGCATGTCTTCCCAGCTTCTCCCTTCTCAAATGATCCATCCCAACTGGAGATTTTCTGCTGGAAGTTTCCATTTGTACCAGGAATGCCTCTTGCAGCCCATGAAAGAAGCTCCTTAGAAATCTCAGTTGGTGCTGGCAAAGCCCAGGTGGCCCCTGGCTCAGGGGCTCTGATTCCAGACCAGGGTGCAGTAGAGTCTGTGCCTGGGGCTACTGCCATCAGGTATCCTGGGGAACATGCTAAAGTACAGGTTCCCTCACTTCCTGCCAAGTCCAGCTTCTTGGGCAGCTTCTCCCGATGGATGTGTCAAAGGCTCTGCAAATAGTCAAAAAGGACAAGGAGAGATAGGGTAGCTCACCTGACAGGTGAAGGTGTTGAAGCCCACAGTGCAAAGCCTAAGACATCACACCTGTGGGGGTAAATGAGGTGGCCTCCTACCAAGTCCTCATATCAACAGTTGTTGCTTTTTCCTTAGTGAAATGGATCCAGGTGCTCTGCAGCATTTTAGTGAAACTTTCGGGCTGCTAACCAGTGAAATACTTCAAAAGTACTGGGCTCCAGGCCGAGGGCCTTCTGGAACACTGCATCTTTGATTTCATATCTAGAAAAGTCATGTCTAAGCCTGTCTCATTCCAATGGAAACAGAGAAGTAGGGCTTGGTCAGTTCAGTCCTGCTGACCCGAATACATGACATTCTCTCTGACAGTCATTCTGGTGTATAAACAACATGGACAATGTTCCAGCTACTTCAAACATGAATTTTTTAATGAGCCAAAAAATCTAAATTTATAAATAAACCTAATCCATTCCCAACTGTTTCTAGTCTATAATGAAAATACCTACTGTTTAATGGAGCATTTTATGGTTGTTTTAATCAGTAAAGCATGCCATTTCATAAAAATACTTTTTAACAAACCACTGAATGTCTTACACTTTATAATAATTTTTAAACTAATCATGTTTACTAAACTGATCTGACTTTCCCCTCCTCTCTTTATGTTTTGATTTAATGTTCTGTGGGAGAACAGAGCACAGCCTTGTAAGTTTTTCTTTCATAGAGGAAAAGAAGTTAAGGGAGAGAGTATATGGAGGGCAGAGATAAAATATAATATCAAAACTTGCAAAGAATCTAAAGAAAATCACTGGCAAGGTCACCTGCTGGTTTGAAAACAAACCACTGTGTTAGAACAAAAATAGCATCTTAAGTAAATGGCAAGACCCTACAAACACACAAACTGGGCCTTCCAGGCAGCAGGAGGGGCTCAAATACTCAGGAACTTGGCCTTCAAGTGTTATATCATTCGGGGAGAAAATCTTTTCCAACTACTCTTACAACAAAGGGTTGACATCCTGAATATACAAAAACTTTAAAAAATTTAATGTCAAAAATAATAACCTGGTCAATAAATGGGCAAATGAACTGAACAGACACTTCTCAATAGAAGAACAAATGGCTAAAAAGCCTATGAAAAAATGTTCAATATCTTCGGCCATTGGGCAAGTGGGAATTAAAAATATATTGGGATTCTACCTCACCCTAGTCAGAATGGCTATCATCAAGAATACAAAGCCAATAAATGTTGGCAAGACTGGCAGCGAAATGAACCCTTATAAAATGTTGGTGGGAATGTAAATTAGTACAGCCATTATGGAAAACAGTAAGTTTCCTCAAAAAACTAAAAATAGAACTACCATATGATCCAGTTGTTTCATTCCTTGATAGATACTAGAAGGAGTTAAAGTCAACATAATATAGAAATAACTACATACCCATGTTTATCTCAGCACAATTAACAATAATCAAGTTATGAAATCAGTCTAGGTGCCTATCAGTGGATGAATGAATAAAGAAAATGTGGTATGTGTACATAATGGAATATTGTTCAGCCATAAAGAAGAATGAAATCCTGTCATTTTCAGAAAATGAATGGAGCTGGAGATCATCATGGTAAGCAAAATAAGTGAAACTCAGAAAGATAAGTGTCATATGTTTTCTTTAATATATGGAATGGGGGGCAACATGAAAATAGAAAGGAGAGTATTAGAGAAGAGGAAGGGGCAGGGGAGGGGACAAGGAAAGTAAAGGAAGGTAATGAGGGGATAGATGTGATCAATGTACAAATGTGTTCCAATGAAACCCATTGTTCTATGTACTACTAAAAAATGTATTTATACTATTCTACCAGGAGTGGTAGATCCAGCCTCACTTATGTTCAAAGAGCACTTGTTCTTCAAGACTGAACTGGGAAACTAATGAAAAGAGAGGGAAAAAAAAAAAGATACCTGCCAGCATATAAACAAACAAGAACAAGTTACAAGTTGCTGCTTGTGTTTGTGTTCTAATGATTTGACAGGGAAGAATTTCATAACCATGCCTCACCATCAAAGAAGCTAAGTTTATATTTTAAGCCTCGGCCAATTTGCTAGTAACTAAGAATGCAAGCATGAAGACAGATATATAATCATGAAGTTTTATATTATAATAGTGTGGTATTAAGTTACATGTAGTATATGTTATAGTACCTATAAATTTATGTTACATTCTCAGAGTTTTCTACTACTGTTCCTTATAAACCACAATTGTGAATTAATTCCCCTTCAGTTTATTAGTATTACTATCAATTAAAATTTATTAAGCCAAACTTTTCCGAAGAAAGTCACTTCCTGCTTGTAAAAAGAGCCCACTTGAAGGGTGAATTAATTACTTTTTTACCATTAAGGTATAATTTAGTAACTGACGGTTACACTGATGTTTACTCAAACTGGGTGAAAAGAGTCACTTTGATTTTTCAGATAGCTGAGAAAACAGAAAAGACTTTCCATTTATGTCAAGAATCTAGCACTATTTAGTAGAAACAGAATAAGAAATAAAAATGCCATAGGTAAATTTTAAATTTTTCAGTATGTTAAGGGTAGAACTTGTGCTTAGCATGCAAGAGGCCCTAGGTTCAATTTCTAACACCAAAAACAAAAACAAAAAAATTTTTCTAGAAGTTACATTTTTAAAAATAAAAAATTAAAATCAATTTAAAAATGTATTTTATTTAACCCAATATATCCAAAATATTTCATTTTAGATTTAAGCCAATTAGGAAAAAATTAACATGTTTTACACTCAAAATATGATATGTGTTTTTCACTTATAGCACGTCTCAGTTTGGATGGGCCACATTTAAGGTGCTCAATAGTTACCATATTGCTGTATTCATAATTAGCTACCAGAATGTATAAGTTAGTTCTAGGTCAATCAATCTGTTCCTCAAAATAGGCATACAAATTACATCACTATTCCAATTATCAATTTGTTTTAAAATTTTTATTGTGGGAAAAACAGAATAGATTGAGAGAGACTGATGTGATTAAATATATTTTAAACCTATTATTTAATTACTTCTACAGAACATAGTCATATTTGGAAATACAACATAGTGTTAAAGTGCTGAGTATGGAAATAATTAATTTGAGATGTCATTTGCTGTCACATTCCTTTCATATAAAAATAGATGAACTACACAGGGAAACATTTGATCAGAAAGATACGTGTGCGATTTCCTTTTAAAATTTCAATTTGAGGTTTTTAACTTAGCTACAGTTTAATAGTAAATAATTTCTAAAATGCAAATATTGGTGAGATTTTTGGATACCTGCCTTAACATACACCCTTGAGAAATGTTAGGTGCCATCATATCAAACTAGAACAACTAAAGATGATTATAAAAATGAAAAATTACATGAGTAAAGCAATCTTTGGAATAACACCTGTGCAAGATTGCCTCCTTTTGTATTTAACCATATTAAAGCTTGAGTTGGAAGATTTGATTTCTAGGCCTTTCTTAAGTAGAATCATGGTCTAATCAGAGAAGGGCAAGTTCCACTCCCACGTGGAAGTTTTAAAAAACTCTTCACTTGAGAGGATGACTTCATAGGCTTTAGACTTCTTGGAAACAAAGCCCAATCTCTGTGAGGTTGAGTCAGCTCTTGCTCCCCTTCCATTGTCTCCTATTGAAATTATTTCACATGAAGCTCTGAAAACAGTCCTGAAGCTCCTGTATATGTGACTACAGGTCTTAGGCTGTTTGGAGTAGGAGCAAAGAGTGCCTGGATCTCTTTGGATACTTGAGTACATGGTAAATTCATATGTTTCTAGAGATCCCTGAATCTAAAGTAGAAACTCCCATCAGTGATGTGAACACAGTTATGTTCTGAGCAGCAAGTCAACAGGAAATGATTGGTCTGGGCTCCATAAAGTCTCCAACCTTCTGGATTTCAAAGAACAAAATGATTTATTTGCAAGAGGCCCTATGACAGGAGAATAGCTTATTTTGTCATGCAAACCAAGATTCAAATCCTACCTCTGTTGTTTACTAATTGTGTAACTTTCAGCTTCATCATGACCTGACCCTCAGTGTTCCAACCCACATAGAAATGACGTCTATGTCATAAAGAAGTTAGGAGTGTTAAATGAGATGTCATCTACAAAGTATTACCTGACAAATAGTAGCAATAAATGGCAGCAGCTATTATGAATGAATGAATTAATTAATTAATTAATTAACCAATTAGCCTTAAAAAGTATTTATATTTTCTTACTGTGATAGTCACCTTTCTATCACTGTAACAAATACCTGAGAGAAAAATTTGAACTTGAGTTTGAGAGCACTCATCTAGCATGAAAGGGTGTGAGTTTAATCCCCAATACCAAAAAAGGGAGGGAGGGAGGGAGAGAGAGAGAGATTGATTGATTGAGATTATTGCAGCTCACACTCACACTTCTGGAGATTTCCGTTCATGGTCAGTTGGCTCCACTGCTTTTCAGTCTTTGGTGAAGCAGCACATTGTGATGAAACAGGTACAGAGCAAAACCTCTCACCTCCTGGCAGGAAGCACAAGAGAGGAACAGGAAGAGACTAGGGTTCCATGTTCCCCTTCAAGGACATGCCCCCAAAGACCTGAAGATCTTCCCTTAGACTCCACCTCTTAAAGGTCCTACCACCTCCCAAAAGTACCATGGATTGGGGACCACACTTTAAACAAAAACTTTTGGGGGCCACTTATCCAACTATAGCATGTTCTGGGGGTAAAAAATCCATGAAGGTTATTTACCAAAACAGAAAGCCAGAACAACCTAAAATATTCAGTCAGAACAGTTGATTTTGTTGGCACTCATACCCCATTTGTTGTTAGTGTTAAATAAGTGGGTCAAGCATCTAAGTTTTGGGTATCAGGATGCCATTCCTACCTCTAGCCTATGCCACCTCAGATTATCTAGTATCAGCATCTCAGAGGAAGCCTGGGGAGGATATTTGTGACTATTTCTGGCCCTTTAGATACTTGGAAACAGACTTTGGTTTTGAGGAATTATTTCATAAAAAGCAAGTTTGTCTCTACCAAAAACAGACAGACTGGTGGACATCAGATTTCCAATCCATTAAGCCTGCATGTTCTGATGAAAGACAGCAAAAAAGGAAATTTGTTACCAGCACCTTGCCCTCTGTGCAATCCCTCCAGCTCAAATAACCACCAAAGCAAAAGTCACCAGTTTGTCATGTGTTATAGGAATGGTTTGGGTGTGAGGACTGAAGGGGCCTGAAGATGCAGCAGTAAATGGAGAGTTACATCACCTCTCCTTCTGTTTCCTTTGATTTGAAAAACAGAGCAATAAGTATATCTTCAAAAAGGCATACAGTTGGTTGATGGTTATGATTATGTATCCCTGTAGCAGAGGAGGTGAAACAGGCAGGGTATGGTTAGGGGTTTTTCTTATGTCAATCTATATTCATAGATTAACACTGAATCTGTGTCCACTATGGAGCAGGCCCTATTCCACATGGTATAGAGAGGTAGTTAAGACCAAGAGTCTCACTGCCTGCTTTCAATTCTTAGTTATGTACCAGCTTGATGTGTGACTTTGGACAAATTGCCTGACCTTTTGAAGCCTCAGTTCTTAGAACTGTGAACTGAACAAACTATCATCATTGAGAAAAATTGGAAAATGTTTATCATAATGCCTGACATGTAACTATAGTAATTTTCTAGCTATTTTCTGACAACTGAAGAATTCAAGCTAAAAACTTTTTCTGAAAAGAATAGTGACAGTAATACCTGCTATTTCTGAGTTCCTGTTACATGAGTCCATTAGAAAGATTAGGCAATTTGTCCAAAGTCACACACCTGGATAAAGGCACAAACAATTTGACACACGCAGCGGATACGTTACATTTATGTAAGGTGCTACCAAGACTGTGGATGGAGCCATGAAACAGATTTGCTCCAAGAACCACTTCTACCACAGTCCTGTGTGACATTAACTTTTCCACAGCAAGACCAAAGCTACAGAAGAACATTAGCAGAAACCAGTCCCAGTCACCATTTTACCCAGATCGTGGGTCTATTTACCCTTTTGATACAAGAGTTGAGAAAGTTCTCTCCCAAGAGACTTTTTGATCAAGAAACCCTAATGTATAAATAAGAACCCTGTTCTCTTTTCTTTTCACACTATGATTGTTATACAGAGTTGTAGATTTTCTCTTCTTCCAATAGGTTAACTTTATTAGTCTAGTGACAAAAACTAACTTATTCACTTAAGTAAGGTAAAATTGGTGGATAGAAAAATCTTCATAAAGTCAGTCGTTATCACCACCTAATTAAAATTCTCTCAAAGCTAAAATAATTACCATGAAGAAAATCTAGCTAGGGACCAGGTAAACCTACTCCTAAAACTTATACTTACCTACCATTTGTGGACAGTTTCTGAGTGAGACTCTAAGAAAAGGCAAGTTCGGAATGTTCACCTGGTGCAGACATGGAGCACTGGGTGTGTGTTTCAGAAGCTATGAGTCAGGTTATGAAAAACACCCTTAAACGAAAATTTCCTCACCCTTTGCAGATCAACAATTTCTTCCTTGGCACTAAATGGGCAGCTCCTTAATGTCCAGAGAGGGTTTTTCCCTGACCAGCTCTAGTGCTCAGTTCAGAGCTGCACTGCATCCAGAGCCCTGTATTAGTTTCTGTTGGTGCTATAACAAACCATCACAAATTGGTGACTTAAAGCACCACAGATCTATGATCTAACAGTTCTAGAAGCTGGAAGTCTAAAATGAGCCAGAATAGATTAAAATCAAGGAGCTGGCAGAGTCAATTCCTTCTGGAGGCTATAGAGGACAGCCAGTTTTCCCACCTTTTTGCAGCTTCTAGCGTCCATCCCTTGAACCTCTGACCTCTGCTTCTGTCTGCTCCAGTTACCATATTTTCTCTCTGACCCCCTCCTTCCTACAAAGATCCTATGATTTCATTGGCTCACCCATATAATCCTGGATAATAACTCCTTTTCAGAATTCTTAACTCACATACACCTGCAAAGTCTCTTTTCAATGTAAAGTGACAAAGACAAACATTCTCAAAGATTAAGATATGGACATTTACAAAGGCCAGCTAATCAGAGGGCCCAAAGATGGGAGATCAAGGCTGGACCTGGAGCAGAACTTCCGGCCATCTAGCTCCAGGCAGAGAAGACCTCTAGAAGTGCACCTGCCCAGCTTTGGAGGTTTTGCCTGTCCCCTAGTACATACTGATAGCTTTTCTTGGAAGTACCATGAAACTTTTGGGTTTATTCACTGACAACATAATACACAACCGAGAAAGCTTCTACCTAATTTCCCTTCCCCACAAAAAAAAAAAAAAAAAAAAAAAAAAAAAAAACAGAATAAGGGATAGATGTATAATAATAAACAATCTCATGATTTCCAATGACCAATTTGCTGAATTTCTTTCTAGACTTAGATATCATAGGGTTTCATAGCGTTTTCCATCAGGGCATTTTGTTGTCTCTGACATGTTCAGAACCATGAAGTTCATTTCCACAGCTGTGTTTCAAGAGTCAATAAGGAAAAATAATAGAAAGTAATTGGAAAGTAAAACAGATTTGAGGCCAGAATATCTCAGTTAATGAGCAAGAGAGACTATATTGATTTTGTTTTATAAATAACATTAACTCTCAATAGTAATTAACACACAGAAAGATTGTTTAACTTACCTTTTAAGACAGGTGCGTACATTTAGGGTATTAATCTATAAAAGGATATTAGTCTCCAGGAAGTCATTGATCTGTTCACCAGAATTCATGTCAATGAAAACCATCCTGGTTCTGCATGTGAAGCCACACACTGACATGTGAAATCCTGGTGCAACTAGTGATGAGAGAAAAAGAAATTTTGGCTAAAAGAAATTATTTTAAGTTGGTTTTATTATTGTAAAATCATCAATCCCAGGTTTTATGTTCACTTATCCTTTTTAGAACACTTAGAGTTCTAATCAAAAATAGAAGAGAATAAAAGAAAAGCCACTATGGTCAGCATTTGCAAAACAAGTTTAAATACAACAATAACATCATGGCAAATCAATCTATGGCTAACAATTTGAAATTGACCAAGAAAGATCCTTCTCCAAAGATAATGTGCTATCCTGTAAATAGATCTTTATTATTATTCTAAAAGACATTATCTTTTACTAACTCTTAATACTTCCAGTTTTTCCAAGAATTCATGACTTAATTTCTTGTGTTTGAGTAATGAACATTTTTAAGAAAGAGGTAAAATATCCAATGAACTGTGAACCATTTATCCATGGAACAACCTTAGTTGTTCCTGTTCTGGGATCCTCTGGATAGAACATTTTAATGCTTCTCATTTTCCCAGCTACTGGTTAGCAATAGGTCAGAAGTGGAGTTGATAAGGGTTTTAAAACCATCTAAATAATACAACTGCAGATTAACTTAAATCTTAAGGGTTGCTTCAAAATATAGCCATCCAATGCACATGAAGTCCAATACATGCTCTCACATACTGGGCAAGGCAAAGAAAATACTGGATGGACCAGAATATAGAACCATGGAAAGAAGATATATTGAAGCACATATGGTATGCTGGAAAACTGGAGATGACACCTCTTACTTGGTATTAGAAACGCAAATAAGATTTATTTATTTTCTCACTTTATAATCTATTCTTCAAAGATATTTTGTAGTTTGGGGGATTCATGTGATATTAATGAAGTTAATCAATTATATAATACTAGGCAAGCCTAGAAAGATCATTCTAAAGTAGATAAGATATAGGTTTTTTCAGCTCCTTTGTATCTTATATATTACCCATATATTCCTCAAAGTATACAATTCCTTTTATGAACATAAAAATGATTTCTAAGTAAATGGATATACATGTGTGCATATATATGTACATATATAAAAGATATATATGTATGTGTGTGTGTGTGTATATAGATGTATAGCTGCATCATAGATAGAGGAGGAACAAAACTGAAGTAAATACACTTACAAGAAATGCGAAACTAAGCCAAAAAAAAAAAAGCCACAGAACAAAATTGAGTTAACAGAATAGAGTCTAATTTTTTTTCCTGAGGTTTGAGTTAACAGAATAGAGTCTAATTTTTTTCCCTGAGGTTTCTTAAATTTTGTTGTAGAAGAAAGTTACTATTTCCAACATAGTTTGACAATGGGAAATATATACTGACCCAGTTTACACATCCATGACAATTATATGTATTTACAAGCTGTACTTTTGGAGTCAAAAAGAAAAAGAAAAGATGTACACACAGGAAAGTGTACTGGGGATGAAGCAAAGCCAGCCACTGCCACCACCCTCAGCTTCCTGGCTAACTCTGATGTCTTCTCATGGTAGTTAACCACTATTGATTGGCAAGACCAGTGAATATTTGCTGACTGTATCTTGACAAATTGTCTCATTCAGTATTTGCTAAATCAATTGATAATATCCCAGTGCTTAAATATCATAAAATGAAATGGTCTGTGGAAATTTAGCGTTAAGATTTGGATAGTTTCTCCCTCCCAACCTTAAAAAATATGATTATTTTTATTATCAGTGGCGCCAAGCTACATTAGAAGGAGCTGAACTGATACAATGAAGGAAGTGAATTATTTTTGCTGACAGCTTTCTTGTATTTCATAGTCACATGACCAAGGAGTCTTGGATTTTTTTTGCATCTCCTCTTTGAAACTTCACATGTAATTGCTTTCCTCTTGGGTTTCATTGTCTCCTTTTAATCTAACAAGTAGCTAACTATGCAACTTAAACTTATTATAAGAATATATAGAATATAGGCAATATACTGACACTAAGCAGTTAAAGAACTATGGTGATTTAAAACTAGTCAAGCATTTAGAAAAATCCATTTACTGAAGGCTTGCTTGTTTATTAATGTTTGTTGAAAAAAATGAATGAATGCAGTACCAAAATTTGTGACACAGAAATGAGTCAAAAAATACCCCAGAAATGGGTATTTTGTAGAATAAATTAGAGGGAGAAATGTAGAAATAAAACAATGGGAAGTAAGATTATGGACAGGATTTGGAAAGGCAAGAAATCATGGTAGGTGACAAAGAAACAAGGAGTGAAATAAGCCAAACATATAAAGACAGATGCTGCATAATTTTCCCCCATATGTAGAATCTTAAAAAGTGACTCTCATAGAGGTTGAGAGTTGAATAGTCTACCAGAGACTAGGGAGGAAGAATTAGGAGAGGTTGATTGATGGGTACAGTGTAAGGAGAAATAAGTTCTGGTGTTCTATAGAACAGTAGCATGAATAAAGTTCACAAAAATGCCTTGCGTATCTCAAAAGAATTAGAAGACAGGATTTTAAATGTACTCAGCAGAAAGAAATGATAGAAGTTTCAGTTGCTGAATATGTCAATTACCCTGCATATAGATCATTCATATCCATGTAAATCAACATCACACTGTACTGAGTAAATAAGTACAAATATTAGGTGTTCAACCAAAATAGGATAAAATAAAATTTAAAAAATACAACAATGGAAGTGAAAAGGAACAAGGAGCAAAACTCAAAGGCAGGGGAGCCATTCTGTCTTTAACAACTCTTGAGAGGACTTCCTGGGGCAGGGAGTTACGCTGGACAGCAGGCAGGTGAACTTGAACTAGCAAGCTAGTTCTGCTTTGAAGATGATCTAGAGTGGCAACAAGGACTTTGGACTTGAAGAGTAGGCAAATGAGAAAATACTGGATCTTGAGCAAGGAAGTATGATGCCAGAGTTGGTGTGGTTTGAGACAGTATATTGAAGTGGAACCAGGAGAGATGGAAGAAAGAGGAGAGTGAGAAGCGTTATAGGATTGAGATAAGAACATGGCCCAGGATGGTGTCCATGCTAATTAAGACAGGCAATAACACCAGCAGGGATTTCAGAGGAAGAATGAGCTGGAGTTAGTTACTGGCTTAAATATAAGGAATAAAGCAAAGACAACAAGGAAAAGGTTTCCAATATTCAAATTTGATTTGCTAAGACAGTTAAAAATCCATTGAACTAAATGAAGAAGCTGGAGAAAAGCCACACAATGCAATCATGAGTATAGAATACCAGCAAAGTGAAGACGCCAGCGTCATACAAAATAATTTTTATCTTTTAGGGGAAAAATCTTTCAAGTTGTTATGTTGAGAAACATTAGAACTTATATCTTATTGTACTTTTAAAATTACATATGATAGGTTGGGAGGAAGTGTCATACAATTTTTTTCCATTTTGTGGGATGTGGTGGGCTCCAGGAGCAGCCAGAATGGCAGAAGTGAACTGGTTCAAGACATATTAGGATTGGAATAGGAATATGAGTATCTGATTAGATCCAAGAGGCCATTGATAACATAGTCTTGGAGTTCCTCCAAGCCAAAGCTGAGAATGTAAGACAGACCTGACAAATTTTAATTTGAGAGAAGATAACTCCAGCATGCAAAGAAATTAACATTTTTTATTTTTTGTACTCCATTTTTGTCTTTGACAACATCTACATGTGTATTATATAGCTGCAATAATTACATATGGAATTTTGCATTCTGGATTTTTTTCTTTATGACCTCACAAACAATTTCCCCCAAATTCTACAATCTTCACAAAAACATTTTGACAGTTGCATAATATTCCCTCAAGTTGTGGCATCACAACACATGATTCTCTGTTTACTTGAACTCTTCTCAATAGTTCTCCACCATGATTATACTACCTTAAACATCTTCATATATTGTTTTTTATCTTTCAAATTATCTCACTTAGGATAAACTCTCAGGATACTAAATCAAATTATAAACAATCTCTAAATCTTGATTGCCATGCTATTTTTTGTTTTGTTCTATTCACAAAAATTACATGGATTCCGTGCAAATTTCAAACTTTTTAGAACTACAAAGGAGAGAAAAAGAAAATTTCCCAAGATCTAGGCTCCCCAAAGTAATCACTGTCAACTATTTGTATTCATCTCCTAAATCACTTTTTCTTTTAATACATGTACTGACATCTTATTAACAATTTATATGAAATTTTGATCACATTCTATTCACATGTAAATCCTTCGTTCTCCTTAATGGAGGCATGGGATTTTTTGTATGGTTAGACCATGATTTATTTATTCAGGGAAATGGATAAATAAATTCAGGAAAATATATCCAATCAATGGATAATTGTAATTTTTTGCAATTAGAAAAAATGTTATAGTAAATTTACATGTGCATTCATACACATGTGTATGTGAATAATTGTACTCTGAGTATTTAAGTGGAACTCATTGATGTTCTAAAATTGTACTCAATAACCTATTGTGTAATAGAAAGAAGCTAGTCACAAAAGGCCACATTTTTTCTAATTCCATTTTTATGAAATGTCCAGAATTGGCAAATCCATAGTGATAGAAAGTCGATTAAGGGTTGCTTAAGGCTGAGGCAGGGGTTGTGGGAGGAGTGATTCCTGTTGAGTAATATTTCTTTTGTACTGCCACTTGGCCATCCCTTAAATTTTCCTTATCCATCCACTATCCTTTCTCCTAGATGACAATTTCATTCCTTCTACTCTAAGCCAACCTCTAATGGCTCCTCTCCCTTCCTAAGATTGATAAATCATATTAATGAAGCCATTGCCATCATTGAAATGGCTTTTCAAAGTCTTCACATCAAACAAAAGTCAATTTCAGTCTTCATGTTACTTTCCTTTGGTAGCATTGACCATGGCTGCCCATTCCTACCCCTGGCCATTTTTTCTCAGTCTCATACTGTATCTTCCCACTGTCTCAAAACTGGAGATCCCAAAGGCTGCCTTTGGACATCCTTATTTTTCCAAGTATACTCATTCTTTTCGTGGTGTCATCAAATCTCCCAGCTTTCAACATTTGCTATACATTTAGGTCTTCCAAACATCTGGCTGGCCCTCCACCTGGAGAGGTCCCTTCCTCACCACCCTGCATCCCCACAGCCCCACTTACATTTCTGTTCTCTCCACACACCAGGCACACCTTCACCTTAGGGCCCTTGCACATATGGGCACCACCACCTGGAATAGTCCTCCACCAAATATCCATGGCCTTTCCCTTTACTTCTAATTTTTGCTGAAGTGTCACATTCTCAGTGAGTTCTTCCTTGACATCTAACTTAGAATTATAACACCACGTGTCTCACATCTTGGTTTGGTCCTTCACATGCCCTAATCTACATCAAATGTCACGTAAATTCCTATTATTAAATTGTTCATGCTCTATCCTTCACTCCACTCCACTGAAATGTAAGCTAAATGGCAACAGGGATTTTTGTGTCCACAATTTATCTCCAGTGCCTTCAGCAGATTCCTATTCCCAATAATTATATGTTGAACGAATGAATGCCAAAGGAATTGTGTAAATGTGTAATTTTCATTAGCACATTAAAAGATTTGAGTATTCTAATTTTTTAAAAATTGACTTAGTTGGAAGATTCTAAGAGACCTCAAGATTCCTAATTTGCATTTCTTTAAGAACTATCAATTCCCTAATAAAACTTCTGCTTACTATGCCTATTTAGGACTCAGATTTTTTTTGCTGTGATCTCACACTGCAATCTAAAATAAAATGTGTATAATGAAGAGTCCTGGTGATTTGAAGATTTAAAATGCTACACAGAGAATGCACTGTTATTAATAACTACAGCCAGCACAAAACTTTCTCAGATCTTGAAATTAAAGTATGATTTTCAATTATCTCACTAAAGGAAAAACTACTTTTATTCCTTGGATTTGTCTTAAAAAGTAAAATGCTGAATATTAACATGTCAAAAATTCAAGAATTCTATCATGAAAAAAAAGTTGGGAAGATCTTTACTTTCTAATGCATATTGAACACCTAAATATGACTGGTTCTTACTGACAGCTTCAGTAAATGTAAAACACAGACCAGATTTTTAAGATAGCATAGAAAAGAAAAGATATATAATTATTTATATGTGTGCTCAGATTGGTTATGTGTTGAAATCATGATGTTTGGGATATACTTGAATAAATAAATTAATTTTGACTGTTTTCTTTTTACTCATCAATGTGTAGATTATTTTAAATTGCATATATGAACATTACTGGTTTAGAGGAAAAAAGACTAAATAGACATAGCAAATTGCAATGTGTGACACTAGATTGAATTCTGGTTTAAGAAATAGCAAAGAATTGTTTCAAAATATTCTTGAAACAATTAGAGAAATTTTAATATGGATGAGGCACTAGAAATTATGGAATTATTATTAATTCCATAATGGTATTTTTTAGTTTGATAATGGTATTTTAGATTTATAGGAGACTGTTCTTACTCTTAAGACAAACATGTTAAAGTGAATAATGGTGAAATATGGCTAAGTTTATTTTCAAACATGTGACAATATATGTTTACAATTTAGTATTTTATAATTATAATATTTATGTTTAAGTAGTTGATTTATTTTTTACAAAATACTATTTATATAATAATTTTTATGCATATAAAGTTACATATTGATGCATTTAATTGTATCTCTACATACATATCTGTATATATACCTATATAGCAAAATATTAATAATTATTGAATCTAGACTTAAGTTAAATTGCTTTTCCTTGCCAGAAGAATTCATGGCCTCCCCCAAAATCTTTTGATTAAGCTCAAATGTCACAATTGTACCATAGTGACATTCACTTGGAAAATAGCTCATATAAAATAGTCACAAATCATAGTCACATAATAAATAGTAGTGTGGGGGGTATTACTAGGAATTGAACTCAAGGTGCTCTACCACTGAGATATATCCCCAGCCCTTTTTGTTTTTTATCTTGAGAGAGGGTCTCCCTAAATTGGCCAGGCTTGTCTAGAATTTGTAATCCTCTTGGCTCAGCCTCTTGAGTCACTAGAATTGCAGGCAGACACCATGGTTCTCAGATATATATATAGCTATTTTTAAATAATGCATAAATCTTGTGTACATTTATGGACTAATTTATATCTGAATACACTACAATCTCCTTAAGTCCTTCAGCTCTTCATTTTGCTTTGAAGAAGCAACCCGAAAATATAGCATTTTACTAGTTAGAAATTAAGAGTAGGTGGGTGGGTTTTTACATTCTGTGCCTTTAGTTCATGCCTTTGACATCATGGTACATTGACATCTCTTGAACTACATTTGTAGGCCCTACCTCTCTCAAGTTGATTGATATTTCCAATTTTCCCATTCACACATATTTTTGCAGAGCTAAACTGATGAATTAGTCTTAAATGCTGAAGGGCTTCTCTGTGGAGACTCTTAGGATAACATGCAAAACAAATCTGACAGCAGCACACACAATTACTGACACTGTGTTTGACAGGTTCAAGGATTGAGTAACACTGGTTATAAAATGAAAATCATTTTGGTAACACATTTGTTTGGAAGAAAAGAGGTTGTGATATTACCATATTACTTGAACAAGGAAAGATTTCCAACACCACTGCAAACATGAAATAGTAAAGATTTGTGTAAGACATCTACTTACATTTCTCTGAGTGCAAGCAGTTATTTGATGTTGCTCTTTTATGGAAAATATTTATTATGGTTCAAAGAATATATCTTTGTGATATCTTGGGCACAATGTAAAACCTGGACAGCTGTAGCTCTTGAGCCTCCAGAAAATCATTCTAGAAGTAAAAATGAGTATGAGATCTGGTGCCTGAAAGAATATTCAAATGGAACCAGAATATTTGGAGGTTGGTAGAGTCAACATGTAAACTCTATGTTTAATATATAATGTCAAGATTTTTCTAGGACTATCCTACCTCTGCTGTCTACGCTGAACTGCCCCTTCCCAAGGAGATTTCCTTCCCCATTTCTACCAGTTCAGGTCTCCCCACTTGTGCTTATCTTGCTTTTCTCTTTTCCTGGTAGGACACTTAACATGTGCTATTTCCCTGTGCCCACCAAGCTTGCTTATGAGGTCGAGTTGAGCTTTTAAAGCCCTCAAATTCAGCAAACAACCTGGATCATAGCAGGTGCACAGCAATGAGGCCTTCAGTCACAAATACATTTTAAGAGCAGCTGTAGACACGCACTCAGAGGCCTCTCTGTATGAACTGGAACAAAAGTGTCCTGAAAAAGTACTTAATGTTACTATGTGAAATGTATGTGTCTTTTAAAAAATAACCAATAAATTTATTTCAAACTTAAAATGAACTCCATTTTTAAATTGTGGAAATATCCCCTGTTAATTGGCTTATCAAAGAGGATTTCTGTGAAAAATAGTCTTTTGCCAAAGATAAGTTTTCTTGAGGTCTGTTCTACTGTCACCTGTCAGTGTCTACAGAGAATTGATTCCAAGACCTCTCACAAACAACAACACCTGAGAATGCTCAAGTTCTTTATATAAAATGGAACATTTGACTTATACACAACCCCTTAGATAATTAAAATTATCTGTAGATTACTTGTACTACCTAACAATATAAATGCTGTGAAAATAGTTGTTATACTGCATTGTTTAGGGAATAATGGCAAAAAGTACATGTTCAGTACAGATACTTTTTTTCAAATATATTTTTAGTCCATGGTTGGTTGAACCTATGGATGCAGAACTCAAGGACACAGAGGGTTGACTATTTATTGTTAGTCTAATATCTATCTAGAGAAGAATCACTACTTTGGATGCTTCATCAAATTCTTACCATCTCCTTCCAACTTAAGAAGCATGGTGATGTCAGTCTGTGCATTGCTTCTTCCACTCTATTCTACAGTAACCTCTATTTAACCCCCAATACTTTCTTCTGCAGATATTCTATATTCCCAGTCCTTGAGCCAATACTGAGGAAGGAAGTGAAAAAGAGACTTAGCCCTACCATTCAGTCAAGTTGGAAATTGAGTCATCCTCCTTAGACGCAGAATTGGGAGGACTGGCCTCAACTCTGGGTTGCCATCTTGTGCTCATTATCCCACCCAAGTTCTCAGTGCCCAATAAGCCCATGAGTAGCAAATGTCCACATAGAACTGCCTTAGTGTCTGCACAGGCATCTTGTCCAGATCCTTTGCTTTTCTTGAACTTGGTGTCCTTCTCTGACACCCAAGAGAAGTTAGAACCTTGAGAGCCCAGTCTGGTTCTGGTTCTTCAAATGCTCCTGTCTTTCACAGCCTGATCAGATCATTTCTGGGTGCTAAATAGGTCCCAGGCTCTGCAATATGCTGCATTGGAGGGGAACAAGGCCCTCCTCAAGTGGTCTTTCTTGGAATGGCCAGGATATAGACCTCCTGGCCCAACTACTACTGAGTCTAGTTCCTAAGTGAGTTGACTTCCTGGGATCCTGAGGAGTCATGCTCCACCTCACCTGGTCCATTTGAGTCATGGCCCTGCCTGCTGTGTCCTTGGTACACTATGACTTGTTTACTTGGCTTCATGTTCTACAATAAATTCAGCATCACTATGAATTAAAGATCCCAAGGAGCATGAAATTATCTCCCACCTGTATCACTGAGGAAGATAGAAAGTGAACTGGCAAATCCAAGTTCTTCTTCCTATCCTTCAAGTAACCAACACTTCTTTAATTCATTTTGGCCTCTAGAGAAGCTTAGCTTTTATTTACTTGTCACATTCCCACAGCTGCTTGCCACTGAGGGAGAATGAGTTCACAGTCTAATTAACAGTACTTCTGTTTTCCATCTGTGCCATGTTGGAGTTGGCCTCCTTCAACCAGTCATGACTCTGCCATGAAGACAACTCTGAACATCTCCTTGAATGGATCAATTTGGGGGCTTTGAATACCCATACTCTCCCTACCAAGGGATAGGGCAGGAATAGAGGCTGTATTGTTCACTAATATCCTCCTCTTTTCTTCCCCTAAGATTTGGCTACCCAATTCCATCTCTCCTCACAAGAATCACTTTACAATGAAGCATGCAACTGATGGAGGAATGCCAGGTTCATAACTGAATAAAGACAGAAAAGAGTACGAGAACCTCTTTGGGATAACTTCTCAGTGGGACTATGAGTGTAAGGTATCAGGGCAGTGCAGGTATGGGGCAACTGATAACCAAGGCTGACCCCTCCTGGAGCAGAAGGGTGTGGAGACAGAACAGGGGATGGTGGCGGTACACTGTGCTGTTTCCAGCACTTCTCCATCATGCACCTGGGGCAACAGCCTCCACTTCCCCTGTGAGCCTGGCCATGATGCCTTCCTGGTGTGGCAGAGGAAGTCCAGAAGGAAACCATAGGGAAGAGAAGAATTGCACATTGAGTATGGTCACATCAGTGAAAGCATCTTTATTCCAGCAAAGTCCTAGCAGTTAATGCTCATGAATAAGAACAGCTCCCACTCCCTCTCACCACCATCAACCACATGACCACCAAGCAGGCATATGCTAAATACCTGCTGCCATGGTTACAAGTGGTTCCTGAACACGAGCTGCCCAGATATGCATCCCAACCTCTCCATCTCACCCTCTTTAAATAATATGTCCTATATCATAAAGTTGATAGGAGGATTAACTTAGTTAATAATATATAACACAGAAAACAGTCACACATTATAATTTCTCAGTAAATGTCACTTATTATTTCCTTCTCCATCTCACCAATGAAGTACTTGAGGTCAGAGAGGTTAAGTAATTTGTCCAAGACCACATAATCTAAAAAGAAAGAATGGGGACTTGAAGCCACGCTTTTCTGATCCATTGTCCATGGTCACTATTAACTATTTTTATATGTATATACAATAAGTCCCATGCCTCCTTTGTCCTCCCTGTATCCCTTGCAAGGAAGATAGAGCAGCAGCTTCATTGTCAGTTGAACCCAGGAATTAGTTCTGTCCCAACACCTGCTTGTGTTCAGAGTTTGGCTGTCATTGTTTCTCAGGTCCTGGAGAGTGAGGGTAATATTCATGTCAGAAGTCTGAGTCCAGGGTTCAGCATTTCAGTCCCTTCTCAGCTCCCACTAATAGAAAGGAATTTAAATTAAGGGCCTAAGAGATTAAAGGTGGAGAGACTGACTGGAATAGATCTTGAAGTGATTTTCCCCCACACCAGAACTTATTGGCATGTGAATGCCTTCCTTCAAAGTCTGTGTTTCTGGCTGAGTGATCAGAAGCATGGCTGATCAGATCTCAGCCAGATGTGCCAGAGGAGAAACCTCCCTGGAAGCTCCCCGGTGCCTCTGTGCATGGAGCCGGACTTGATTATGAACTGTATAAATGTGGGAATAAATGATTTGCCAACCTGGGGATTGTCCTCTCCATGTTTTAAAAATACTATATTAACAGAAGTTTTGAGGTCTGATAAACCAAAAGATAAGGAGATGATTGCCACTGAGAAGAGTTACAGATGTACTCTGTGCCACAGGGGCCACATGGGGAAGTGCCAGGGTCAATCAGCAGGCAGGGGAAGGGGAACTGTGGTCAAGGGCATATTTCCAAGGGAAATAACAGGCAAGACAGCACTGATAGGCTTAGAATTGGCCAGTTTGGATTACTTCAATGGTTCTGGGGCATAACTGTCCCTAGTTGGCAGGCACTTGGTCCTGGTGATTAGGGCATGTAGTTAGTGTCTTGAGTGTGAGACCTCAGTAAAGGAGGTGGATGGGTGTGAAAGGCCAGCTCCCTGGAGTGCACTTGCTATCTCTAGGAATTGGCTAACTTTGGGAGGGGTTGTCCCTCCAGGGCCAACAAGTCCTAGATGTCAAAGCATAAAAATACAGAAAATAAAAGATATGGTTAAGTTGCTATGAAAATAAAGTGGGATGGCCATGGCTTTTGTAAATACTTCTTAGGGGGGGCATCATGTTGTTGTGATCTATTAGAAATGACAGCCTTCTCCAGAAAAGTGAGGCCTGGACAAGGCTGGCTCCCCCTGGGTGCCTGGCATCTCATACGTGGAGGAGGATGTCACAGATCCCAGAGTACCCAAGTTTATGTTCAACCAGTGCCACAAGATGCAGATGCTCTGAGTGTGGAGGCCATTTGTCCCAGCCACATGGCTCCCTGAGTGAGAATTCACCCTCCAGTTTTCTGGCCCAGGCCTGTCTCATCCACAGCAAAATTCTGATGCCGAAAGTCAGTCTGTGGGCCCAGGAGGGCAGAACATATAGCATATCAGTATTGGATTCTCAGAAAGGGAGGTGCTACAGTTAGAGTCCATATAATGATCACTATTTACCTAAGATATATAAAGGAAGCTTCTAGTAACCCAGGTGTGCTGTGCTGGCCCAGCAACAGTTGGTCATAATTAAACATGGGAAGAGGGCTCTCCCTCTAAAGAGACCTCAATTCCAGCTGCAGATTGCCATATTATTAGTCCTACAACCTCACGGAGAGCCTTAGCCTCTCCCATCTCAGTTTCTTTAGCTGTACGTGAAGGTTGGGACAAAGCAGTTTGTTTGTTTGTTTGTTTGTTTGTTTGTTTGTTTGACAATACACTGAAGTTCTTTTCTCTGTTTCCTTTTTTTTTATTTGTTCTTTTCAGGTAAGGATAAATTTTTGAGCCTTCCATTTGTTAGAGGTGCAGAACGTAGCCTGTCCAAAAGAACACAGAAAAAGCTTCAGATATCCTTCTGTTTGAGAAAGAAAATGGTTTGGAGTACTTTTATTCTTCTATACACCAGAATGTTTCTCCTGCATAACTGAGTTTAACTAGAAGCCTCTTTCTTTGATAAAATTGCATTTTTTCAAATGTTTCTCCCAAGTTCAAATGCTATCCTGTTTTTTTCAGTGTTAACACATTATGTTTTATACATGTGTCCACACTGGCAAAAAAAATGCCATGGTTACTTATTAATATGATAGGATCTAAGCACAAGAGTAGGGTAAGAAAAAAGGTTTTTAAAATCCAAGAGAAATGTACCTCAAAGGGGTGTCTTCTCCATGAGATGGGTGCTTCGGCCTCCAGAAACTTTCCACTCAACCCCAGCAGAGATCTGGTCCCCCTTGTTCTTGGGCCAGAATGTTTTTTTCTTTTTCTTTTTGGTTTTGTTTTGTTTTGCTATATGAGGAAACAAAGAATTGTGAATTGTCAGTGAATAAAGTCTTTGGAGAGCTAGAGAGACATTAACTCATTTACATATGAGTAAATTTCTCAGTGAACTTGCATTTCCTTGGCAGTGGTGAAGCTGGAGCTGAGACATGGGCTTTGGACTCTGTCCAGAGGCCTCCACCTGGTACCTTTTCCACAACAGTTGATTTTCTAAAAACTGATTTTTTAATAAACTTGCACTAACCAGGGAGGAGGCTCATCTATACCTATCAGAGGTCTATGAATTTAGAGAATTTTGAGAATTGGGATTCTGGTGTAAGCCACACTGGTCTTTGAACCTTTACCTGCCCACGTGACCAAATGGATCACACACTGCAACGGCCCTGTAGCCATTGCACCAAAAGGCTGCAACAACCTCATCTCTAAACTTCACGGTACAGAAGCAAAAGAATATCGAGAAAATGGGAAAAGTAGGACATGACAGTGGGGACTCAGCTGCCCATATGATGATTCCTTTCTCCCTTTCCCAGACCTAAAAATATCTCCTATTTCTTACCCACCATGTTCCATTTCTTACTTTTATTACTTCTTGAAATTTTGCTTGCCTCTGGAAAAGGCAAAACCATGAAGACACCTAAAAAGGACAGTGGTTTCTGGGGATTGGTAGAGAGGAGAATAAATAGGCAGGGCAGAAAGGACTTTTAGGACATTTAAATTTGTCTTTTTAAAGTATGATACTACACTGATGGATAGAAAACTGGATACATTTGTCCAAACCCATCATTTTAGTCAGTTTTTTCACTGCTGTGACCAAAAGACCTGACAAGTGAATGTAAAGGAGGACAAGTTTATTTGGGGCTCATAGTTTCAGAGATCTCAGACCTCAAATAGCTGCCTCCTTTCCTCAGGGCCCAATTGTTTCACCTCTAAATTTTCTTGTATTTCCTCACAATTGAGTTTTTGGGGGACACCTCACATCTAAACCATAACTTTTTACCCCTGGCTCCCAAAAGCTCATGCTCATCTCACAATGCAAAATACATTTGGTCCATTTCCAAGAGTCCCCATAGTCTTAACAGTTCTAGGATTGCCCAAAAGTCCAAGTCCAAAGTCTTCACTGAGACTCAAGGCAAACTCTCAGGGTGAGGCTCTGTAAAAATCAAAAGCAAGATATATATCCAATATATAAAGGCACATAGTAGGCATTTCTATTCCAAAATGGAGAATTAGGGGCATAGAAAGAAGAGGTTGGGACAAAGCAAGAGTGAAATCCAGCTGGGAAAATGAGTCTTACAGCTACATGTCCAGCATCTGGAGCCATGGCATAATGAAGGGCTTGTGTGGCTCCATGTCTGTGGTTTTGTTGGTGGTAGCCCACATGGTCTCTATCTTGGCTTGCCTGTGCTCAATACCTAGAGCTTTCCTCAGCAGATGTCCCTTGTTACTGGCATATCTTAATCTTGGGGATCTCCACTGAGGCTGCAGCTTTCTTTTCACTTCTTCACCCATAACCCTCTCAGGGGAAGCCCACAAGGACTCCAACCCTGCTGCACTTTGCCTGGGCCTACATTTGGAATCTTGGTGGAAACCTTCACCACCCCCTAACTCCAGCATTCTGCATTCATGCAGAATCAGTGCCATGTGGTCTGCCACCATCTCCAGCAGCAGTCAAGCCTCCCAGGACCAGGACTGAAGAAGCTTCTAAGTGGCTGGGCAGTTGATAATGGCGAAGCAACTTCTTAGGCCCTTCTGTTCCAATCAGGTCTCTTATCAAAGGAATTTTTACTTTTATATCCTTAAGCCTGAGATGGGTGCAATTTTGCCAATTCCTAAGATGCACTCAAGCCATCTTTTCTCTTCTTTCTGGGTAAAGTATTTGGCAGCTTATCTTTTGTGGCTATAATATCTTTAACAACCACAACTTCCTTAGCCCAGTTTTTCTCACAGTTTTCTGGTCAAACTACAAGTTTTTCAGATCTTTCTGCTGTGCTTTCTGCTCCTGATTGTCACAATAAATTTGGCAAAAGCTTCCAGCAATATCCATGCCACTCCCTAAAGCTATGTTGCCTTGAAATATCTTCTGCCATATTAATTAGTCCATTCCCTTTAAATTCAGCCTCATAGAAAGTCTCAGGACTTGGGCAAAATGTAGACAACTTCTGAACTAGAATGTAACATGAATGACCTCTATTCCAATTTTCAATAGAGTCCTCTTTTTCCTCTGAAACCTCATGAGACCCATCTTTACTGTCCATAGTCCTATTAGCATTTTGGTTTTCTGAGCTCCCATCAGAATTGCCCATTAACTCCACTTACAACATTTCAAGGTCTTTCCAGTTTGAATTTCTACACTTTCCAAAATTTCTCTCACAAACTCCAAAAAGCTCCAAAAGCTTCTGAACCACATGGTCAGTTTAGTCACAGTAATGTTCCCACTTCTCAGGACCAGTTTCCGTTTTGGTCAGCTTTTTCACTGCTGTGACCAAAAGACCTGACAAGGACAATGTAGAGGAGAAAGAGTTTATTTGGGGTTCACAGTTTCAGAAGTCCCAGTCCATAAACTGCTCAGTCCATTCCTCAGGGCCTAATGTGCAGAAGAACATCATGATGGAAATGTATGATGAAGGAAAGCAGCTCAAGACTTGGCATCATGAAGCAGAGAAGAAGACTCCCCTCACCACAGACACAATGTGTTGTTTGTCAACCATATGTTTTGTGGCAGGTGTTTTTATGTAGGAATTCAGATGCAAGCCCTCAGGGAGTGGAGTCTGAGTTTCAGCAGATGCTCTGTGGGCTAACAATTATTCCAAGTGAATGAATGAATTGCCTAGACATGGCCATCTCCTCCAATCCCAGTCCTCATATACTCTCAAAGGCCCTGATTGACTGCCCCTTCCAGTAACCTTATCTTCTCTAGTTCTCACTTAGCTCATAGACAACCCTTCAGATGGGTTATCTTCTGAATCTGAACCACACAAAAAGTCTACATAATGTAATTGTGCTCACACCCAGCAAACTTGCTCACATGGACCCATCTCTGACTCCACTGGGATAGCCTTCTCCAACTTCATTGCCTTTCAGACCCTTCAACCCCATCACTTTGGTGCTTTATCCAAAAGGAAAAAGGAGAAAAGGGTCAAATTCCTCTTCCCCTTTACAACTTTTCATGACTCTAGGTCAAACTTACATTCTCTTCTTTGTCAGATTCCCACAGGACTCTCAGAGACAGCAAATGAAATTACCATGCACCTCCTGAAGGCCATGCCTGGAATTCACAGAAGGACAAGATTCAAGGGCTGTCTGAGAATCATGAGTCTTTGAGGGAAGTCTCTCTGGGCTCCATGCAGCTACTGCACACATACACAGACAACAAATGTGATATTCATCTGTGTTGTCTGAGCATGGTTTATGGAGCCTTTCCTCAAGGCTGCCACGTGCAGTTGCATGTTGCTTGCACTGAGCAAAGACACCAGGCTAAAGCCTATCCTGTACTCTGTGGTATGTGGCAGTGATATGTTTCCCTCATTCTTCTCTACAGATAGGACTCATTTTTCTAATTCACACAAAACTGTCTTGTAGTGTAATAGACCCACTACCTCTGCCTCACATTTTCTCTCCTGTATTTCTCTACCCTTCATCCCCTACTCGAGACCTTCAGTGAAAAGCCACACAGATGTTCTATGTGTAGCAGTTTCTCCAACACCTTCCACCTTCCACTGTTCAGTCACCACAAGGCAGAAGCACAGTGACAGAGTTAAGAACACATTGCA